>JADBJO010030872.1:0-2500 GCA_016801955.1 Conus betulinus | reverse complement strand
TGGGAGAGAGAACTGACCTTTTTTGCCCTGTTCACCGGTGACTTCAATGTTTGCCATCGCTCCTCCGCTCCCCCCTCACTCCCTGACCCATCCATCCACTTCAGCCGCTACCCCTTCGGCCTCCCCCCCCCCCCCCCCCCATTCTCCAGCCACTCCCCAACCCCTCGCCCCTTATCCTCGCACACTCCCAAGATCGCTGTTGTCTAGTTGTTTTGTTCATGTTGTTCTGGCTGTTCAATAAACCAGACAGACCAATTGGCCGTGTCTTTCCTGCTCCGCCATACTTTACATGCGCGCAGGATCGTGAGGTAGGTTTACGTACCGCGTAAAATAATCTGACCACTTTCCACTTCTTGATAAGAAAAAGTTCTGTTATGGTTTTTACCTTACGCCAGAGCATGCAGACAGATAGCGATGTTTAGTGTTCTGTTCTCATCAAGACAACACTACATCCTCTGCCACAACGAAGGCGGTCGGAAAGAAGGCAAACGCCATGAAGACCTTGGAAACGGTACTTCGTGGAAATTTTGTTGTCTTTACTTTCTGTTCGCGCTTTCGTTGTTTTTTCTTCTGTCTTGTTGTCCAGTCAGTGATTAGGTTATTGCCCTACAGTTGGTTGATGTTTCTTCTTGGTGCAAGTTGCGGGGAACGGAGAATTAAGAGATTCGTTTATGGAGCACCGTGTGGTGATGTGTGTGTGTGTGTGTGTTGTGTGTGTGGTGTGTGGTGTGTGTGTGTGTGTGTGCTGTGTGTATGAGAGAGAGAGAGAGTGTGTGTGTGTGTGTGTCTGGAAGGCGGGGGGGGGGGGGGGGGGTCTGGCATTCTGCATATATGTGTTAAGTATCTATGTGTGTGTCTGTGTGTATTGTGTCTTTTCTCTTTGTCTGTCTGGTGTCTGTCTGTCCGTTCTGTCTGTCTGTTTCTCGCTCTCCCTGTCGTTCTGTACGGTCCTGTCTGTCCTGTCTATTCCTCTATCTCTCTCTCTCTCTCCTGCGGCGAGTGTGTGTGTATGTGATGTGTGTGTGATCCGAGACCGTGAGTGTGTGTGTGTGGGATGTGGTAGTGTGTGTGTGGGTTGTGGTGTGCGGTTGTCCCGTTGTGTGTGTGTTGTGTGTGTGTGGGTGTGTGTGGGGTGTGTGCGGTTGTCTCCATGTCCCGAGCTGCATTCATGGTACTTTCAGGACAAGGCGCATACACGCAAGCGCGTGCACGCCGCGCGCACAACACACACACACACACACACACACCACACACACCACACACATTTATATAAGGTACTCTATCTCTCTCTCTCTCTCCTCTCTTCTCTCATCTCTCTTCTCTCTATCTCTCTCTCTATCTCTCCAAGGTTACGATAACGATAACGAGGACAGATACTGCTGCTGCTGGCCTGGACTGTTCCAAACCTGCCTGGCATGCAAGCAGAGCGCTGTGCGGCGCTGGGCGATCCGTCAGTGCGGCACTTCGACGTCAACATCCCAGACTGCCGGTGCCGCCACACGATGCTACGACCACCTATGAGTGCCACGTCATGAAGGGGGGTGTGAAGACTTATATTGTCAGTAGATCCACAACCAACGCTTTCCGTTAATTTCTTTGGTCCGTCTCACTGGGTGATTGTGGGTTTTTTCTTTTTTTGTTTTTTTCTCTCTACACTGAAGAGGCGTGTTGCTGCCGGCTGCTGCTTCCTGGCTGTTTTCTGATGCCATGCTGTTCTCAATATTTTCTTGAGGAGCAGTGGGGTGGTAATCGGTGTGCCTCTTTCTTTGTTTGTTTGTTTAGTATTCATACGTTGAGTTGTTGGCGGGGAGGAAATGTTTCGAGTAAATCAGTTTTATTCAAAAACCCAGCTAGGACTCTCTCGAATTTCACTGTCTCTGTCTTGTCTGTCTGTCTTTCTGTGTTTTGTCTGTGTTATGTCTGGCGGTTGTTGTCTGTCGCTGTGCTGTCTCTGTCTCTCTCTCTCTCTCTTCTCTCTTCTCGCCTCTCTCTCTCATACGTTCCTATCACTATTGTATGTGGTGTGCGTGTGGGTCTGTGTGTGCGCGTGCATGTTGCTTTTTTCATGCTACGCCCATCACAGTGTCCATTTCCCACCCCCTCTCTCTCTACTTCCTCTCTTCTCTCTCCTCTCTCTCTCACACTCTCTCTCTCTCTCTGTGTCTGTCGCTCTTCTCATGAAATATTGAAAGAGAAAGAAAATTTATGTTATCATATACTCCTTCCTCTTCTCTCATTTCTTATCTCTCTTCTCTTCTCTCTCAGCTCTGATTATATTAAACAAAGAAAGATTTTTATCTTTATTCTCTTCATCTATGATTATATATCTCTCTATTTCCCGCTCTCCTATCCTCTCTTCTCTCTGAACTATTCAAAGAAAAGATAAGGAATTATTTTACAACTCTCTCTCTCGACTCTGTCTTCGAAACGATTCAAAAGAAAGAAGTTTTCCTTATTTTTCTATCATATATGTACTCTCCTTCTCTCGCTTACTTACTTC
>JADBJO010030871.1:12500-17368 GCA_016801955.1 Conus betulinus | reverse complement strand
AATTGAAGCGATGATAAAATATCAAGGTGCTTATGCTGTTAAGATCATTCATTTTCAAGAAGATATCTGTGATAAGAAGTTTTGAATGATACCAAATTATTTTTATTCTGCAGATGATCAGAGGTTTCATTCCATAATTTTCCCATCCGAAAATGTTAAAGAGGACATGAACGTATCTGTTCTTGGGGCGGGCAATAAACAGTATACAGAGAGAGAGAGAGAGAGAGAGAGAGAGAGAGAGAGAGAGAGAGAGAGAGAGAGAGAGAGAGGGGGGAGCGTTGTAAGGGAAGTAAGTAACTCGATTAAAGCTTACTTGTCATTGGAAAGCAGCAGTGCTGTTCTCCTTATAGATGAAGCTTTTCAAAGTCGACTGAAAATAATCACACAAGATGTTTAACTAAAAAAAAAAAAAAAAAAAAAAAGGCAAATGAAAACATTTGATTAGATACCCAGACTAGTGTACATTTTCAAGTTCTCTCTAAGAAACCTGACATACTAAAAGTACGACGGATAAGGTTCCTAAGAGCGTCCGCATTGGGAAAGCAAGCACACACACACACACACACACACACACACACACACACACACACACACACACACACACACACTCACACTCATGCACACACACATACACACAAGCGCGCTCGCACGCACGCACGCAGGCGCGCGCGCACGCACACACACACACACACACACACACACACACACACACACACACACACACACACACACACACACACACACACACACACACACACACACAGATACACACACACGCACACACAGACAGATACAAACATACAAACACACATACAGGCATGCGCTCACGCGCGCGTGCTATAATCATGTAATTCTATACATTGATTTGAGAGAGAGAGAGAGAGAGAGAGAGAGAGAGAGAGAGAGAGAGAGAGAGAGAGAGAGAGAGAGAGTAGGGCGGATGGGTGTGGGGGCCCAGGACAGACTGCCGATTAAAGGGAAGTAACTGAAGGTAGGGCCCAGGACAGACTGCCGATTAAAGGGAAGTAACTGGCCTGTGAAAGATTATCTAGACTGGCAAGCAGGAGTGGTTTGCTCTGTATAGATGAAGTGTTTGGGGGGAGGAAACACACAGCGAACAAAAAGTACATGTATCTGGAGAACAAAGGAATGTGCACGAATGACTTTATGAAATGATATTACGAATCATATAATACTATAATTGAAAACCGACACGAACGTAAGTTTGTAAGCGGCACTTACTGGCAACAAACCTGCAGACTGTATGTGCGAAACGCAACCAACTTTGCTCTCTGTACCTAGTGTTTGGTGTGACCTTTAGTCTGTTCACTGAGGTTCACGTGGAGGTTAGTACTGGAAAAAATACTGACCATGACAAGCATAAAAGAAATGGCTGATAACGTCAATGGCGACAGTCCTCTGCGTCCAGAAAGAACAGCTTAAGACTTAAAGTTCCCAACTTAGAATAGGTGTTGACTGCGACGTTGATGAGATGTCCGTCTAAACGAGTCACGCCACGAGACACCCACCCATCCAGAAGTTTCTGGACTGAATCCCGGCGGCGCCAGAAAAAGTCTGACAGCAGAGGAACACCTAGAAGTCATGACCTGGCAACCAGTGTTGGGTAGATCCTCAGAGTATGACCTGCGCGGTTGGGAGAATGTGTAGGTCAGCCATCTGCTAGGTCGTAGCCACGAGACCCTCTTCTTAAGTTCTCTCATCATCTTAGTCATTAATTCATTCATTTATCCATCAGCTTTAAAGCATGCGCAGTGTGGTCTCAAAACTTAGCGGATGTGGTGTGGCGTATATGGACTAGTCCGCACGCAGTGACGCCTCCTTGATGAAACTGAGACTGAAACCATAACCTGAATGCGGCCCGGTTCTCTTAGAGTGAAACGAGTTCAGGACCGAAACACTTGTCTTGGGGCCGCGCAGGGTGTTCTTTTCTGAAGACCTGCTGTCAAGCTCTTCAACGATTTCATTCGTTGAGCATTCATATCTGGATCTGCAAAATTGTTATTAACATAGAATTAAAACGAAATGCGTCAATACACCTCTAATGACCGGAAACAATGTAGCTTGAGTCAAAATCGAACTACACAGCATTCATATGATTTTTTGTGATTTTTTTTTCATAAAAGCCCACATACTATAGGGAAAAGAAATGACAGAAATGAAAAACTGAAGAGATCGAGGAGTCATCAAATATTTTTCATCCTAATTACTATAAAAATTGCCACATAGGGGAATGTCAGAATGTTTCTCTGCATGTTGAATTTAGTATACAATCCACAATTGAAAACTGCGCGCAGATAAATTGGTAAGAAATTTGAACATTAAATTCTGAGATTGTCCACACAATAAAAAAGGCTATGATGAACGTAAGAGGCCCCAATTATTTCGCATTCATATCACAATCGTTTGCATATAAAATGAAATAAAGAAAAAAGGGGAAAAGATAGTAGAAGATACAGATTTACATACACTCTTACACATATCACATACCATGCCCATACACACTACCGCCACCTACTCGATCCAGTATTGTTGTCCAAACTGCATCATTTTGTTTGGTTGACCCTGACTGAAGAACACTATACGGTCTCATGCTGCTCTCTACCTGATGGCCTCTGCATGGTTCTCCCATTTTTGGAAGGTCTGCCGTGCACGCCCAGTCCTCCACTCTCTACTTGATGTGGTCTCTGCTTGGTTCTCCCATTTTGGAAGGTCTGCCGTGCACGCCCAGTCCTCCACTCTCTACTTGATGGTCTCTGCATGGTTCTCCCATTTTGGAAGGTCTGCCGTGCACGCCCAGTCCTCCGCTCTCTACTTGATGGTCTCTGCTTGGCTCTCCCATTTTGGAAGGTCTGCCATGCACGCCCAGTCCTCCGCTCCATCCAGTTCACCCGGTGTCCATGCCCTTCAGGTGATAACAGTTCCAGATTATAAATTGTGCCCCCCTCCCCTCCCCTGCTCGTATTCAACAGGATTGCAAAGAAGATATCTGGTACCAGACGGACAGGCACTAGACCAGCTAAGGCCAAGGATGGCATGCTTCTGTCAAAGTACAAGCTTGCAAGGTGGGGCGAACATTTCAAAGAGTCCACAACAGACCCAAGCCTGCTTCTCTAGCTGAGGCTGATGACCACCATGGCCGCTCCATGTCAACACCGATGACTTCACAGGGAAAGAGATCAGGAGAGCGATAAAGACGCTGAAGGATAAGAAGTCCCTCGGAGTTCATGACACAACAGTGGAGATGCTAAAAGGAGGAGGGGAATGGATGTGTGGCCCTGCAACCAAGTTTGGAGCTCCGGCATCATCCCAGAGAATTGGAGAGAAAAGGTGAAGGGGTCTGCGTCCCCCAGGAAGAAAATGTCTCTGAATAGGACAGCTGGAGGGGAGTCACTCTGCTATCATTTCCTGAGAAAGTTTACTGCCAGGCCATACATTACAGACTTTGTTACAGTGTTGACAATGAGCTGCGTGAAGAACAGGTAGGCTTTCGTCCTAATCATTCCTATGCAGAGCAGATCTTTACCCTAGAACAGATTACCGAGTAGTGTGGAGAATAACAGATCCCTCTGGCCATCAGCTTCATCGACTTACGAAACAATTCAACAGTGTCCATAGACCATCGTTATGGAAGATTCTGAAGTCGAACAGCATCCCGCCAAAATTTGTATCAGCCCACAGAGCAGATGTACAACAACTCCAAGTGCCAAAGCCACACAGAAGATGACTACAGGGATGTATTAGGTTCTTACAGGTGTCAGGCAAGGGTGTCTTCTATCCCCTTTCCTCTTTGCAAGTACTATTGATTGGATAAGGAAGCACGCCATCAACGGAAAAGGAATTCAATTGACTGAAGGAGATACCCTTGCTAATTTGGACCTCACTGATGACATATTTGCTGTGACAAACAACATCCTGGACCTCCAAACATCTAGTGGATGATGCCTCGGATATGCAGAAAACATCATCCTTGTAATCAGTGGGAAAAAGATCAAGAACATGCCAAGTGGGGAATACCATTCTCCAACAGATTTCTTCATTGATCAGAAGACAGTTGATGAAGTAAAGAACTTCACCTGTTTAGACACAGTTCCATCAACATTTTGAACGACCTTCATTATTAACTGCAATGTCAGTTGAAGAAGGTATCCACAGCTTTCAATCCACTGAACAAAATACGGTCAAATACGAAATTCACCCTCAGAGTCAAACTGCGATCCTACAACACAAATATTCTGTCCATACTGCTAAACGGGTTTGAAACCTGGTAATTTCAAACCATTAAGGAGATAAAACTGGATGCATTGACATCAAATGCTTCAGGAAAAATCCTGGGGATCAAGTGGAACAGCTTTGGGTCAAACGAAGAGATAAGAGGGAGATGCCAGTAACTTCTTGCTTGCATCGACCACCATCCGCAAGCGACGTCTGTGCTGGCTAGGCCATGTATAGAGGCTCCCCACGACAACACCTGCAAACCAGTCCATCAAGTGGATCCCTGCAGGCAGGAAAAAGTGAGGGCGACCCAAGATGTGTTGTGAAAGTAGTGGAGAGACACCTACGTCTGTCCCAAAGGAATTTGAAGGATGTCAGCAGACTGGTGAAGGATTGATCACAGTGTAGTGCTTTGACGGCCTTATGCACTGCTTGACGTGGGAGCAGCTAAAGTCCAAGGTCTAAGGTCTTTTTCAATCGATTCAGTGTTGGTCACTTGACATTTTATTTCGATTTTAGTCACCTTGGCTCATTCTTGTCACTTGACATTGAACTTTACTCTTGTTAACCCAAACCCATTTAAGTCACTGGACATTTAGTTTCTGAGTAACCATGACCCATTTTGATCTACCTGA
>JADBJO010030870.1:10000-17372 GCA_016801955.1 Conus betulinus | reverse complement strand
CATCCTGCTTGCGTGCTCATGGCCTCTGGATAGCAAGTTGCATAATCCACCATCACAACAAGTTCGACAATACTTCTGACATCTTGAGATATTCCAGGCCAGTAGAAGTCGTGTTGGATTCTTTCCAGTGTACGTCTTGTGTGCCTAGATGTCCTGCCCTAGGAGTATCGTGTCCAAGGCGTAGAACTGTGTTTCGTAACGCTTTAGGCACCACCAACTGGGTTACTGACACATCTTGCGATGCAAATTGTCTGTGGATCAATCCTTGTCGCACGATGAATGACACTGATCCATTCTTCTTGTCCTTGGGAAGTTTCCCTACCAAACTCCGAATGGTGTTGATCGTAGGATCCTTACCCTGAAGACCTCGCATGGTAGCTGGATCCGAGGTCACCATATCATGCTGGGACAATGGTTTCAGTAGAGGTTTCAAAGCTTCTTTTTCTCTTTGCGTTTGTGAACGCGTAGTGGCAGCCACAAATACTTCCGGTGGCAACTCGACTGAAATGTCACTGGTGCGACCATCCTCAGAACATACCAAGTTCCCAATCAGAAGGGAATATGCTGGCCGCTGTAATGCCACTGCCCATACCTTTCCTTGAAAGTATGGTGTGGAAATATCCACCAGGACGGTACACCTGTTCACCTTGAAGGAAGATTCGATCCCTGATACCTGACATTCTCTTCCACGTGGCGCCTCAGGGGGTACCAACTTCTCACGACAAATATTGTCATGGCTCCAGTGTCACGAATGGCTTCAATGGCTTTGCCGCACACCACAGAGGGAAACGTAGGGCAGGATGGTGTGGTGATCTCACTTTCTCCAAATGCCACCTTAGTTTGGGCAAATGTCTTAGCCAACGGGAGTCGCTTAGGGCAGTCCTTCCTTCACGATGTGGTTGAGGTCCACCGCACAAGTAGCACTTCCTAAGACGTTCTTTCGCATTTCCTTTGAGAAACTTAGCACCACTTTCAGGCTGAGAGGCTTCTCTAGTGTTGGTCTCCTTTGCCTGTTTCCTCGCTTGTTGCTGGTACGCTGGCCTAAAATAACGCCGGGCATCTGCGAAAGATTCCGCAATCCTGATGGCCTGCTTGAATGACTCTGGTTGGGCCTCTCCTAACTTGCACTGTAAGTCAGGTGAAACAGAGTTCATGAGTTGTTCCAACAGGAACAATCTTTGACATCCATCTTCGCAGTTCCAACAATAGTCCAACACTCTTGACAGTCTGTCTCTGAACTGTTGGAATGTTTCATCCGCCATTTTCTCTTCATGGTGCAGAACTGCCTCCTATATGATTCTGCAGTCATGTGCATCCTCCAGCGCAAAGCAGCCTTCAACTCCTCGTAACTGGTTCTTTGTGGAATGCTGATGAATGCTTCCTTGGCTTTTCCAGTCAAGTTTCCAACAAGATATAATGCCTTCTGTTCATTATTCAAGTGGAAACTATCTGCCACTGATTCAAAGTGTTCAAGGAAGGTATCAATGGAATCTTCCTCACTGTACACGGGCATGTGTAGCATGGGTGGGGCTAAGTGCAGGTCACGTTAATCCTGGTTCCCTCGGCACTTTGTGATGATTCTTGAACACCAGGTGATGAAGTGGTTTCCTCCCCTGGAGTAATACCCAACTGCTCTAGCACTTCTGTTCTTAGTTGATTCCTTTCCTCTTCCATCTTTGCTTGGAACTCCTGTTCCCTTTTCTCTCTTGCATCTCTTTCTGCTTTTTCTTGAACCGCCCTCTCTTCTCGCTCTTGTCGCTTTTCTTCATCTCTTGTGCCCATCGCCCTGTTCCTCTCTTCTCTTTCCAACCGTCTTTCTTCCATCTCTATTTTCCATCTATTTTCTTCTCTTTTCTCCCTGGCCTCTTTTTCTTCCTTTCCCTTCTTTCCTTGGCTTCTCTCTCTTCCTTTTCCCGTCTTTCCTTGACTTCTCTCTCTTCCTTTTCCCATCTTTCCTTGGCTTCCCTTCCTTCCCTCCTTTCTTCCCGCTCTCTTCTCTCCATTGCTTCCCTTCTTCTCTCTCAAGTCTCATCACCATGAAAGGATCCATGGTTGGGTATCCAGAAGTATAAGGCGGAGGTGTAAACCTCTGCAAGTAGTCACCCTGAGAGGGTACTATAGGAGGTTGATGTCTCAAGGCAGAAGGCGGTGGCGTACCACCGTAAGGAGGCCTAATTCCCTGGGGAGTGGATGGCAAACACACTGAAGGGGAAGCAATGATGGCCGGCTGAACCTCGCCTGATGAAAAGACGACTTGTGTAGTTGTTCCAATTGTCACCTGCGTAGTAGTAGGGGACGTAGGCATACTTAGTCCCGACACAATTCCAGTCCCTTTTACCTGGGATCTGGTGAGGTAACGCCTTTCCCCTGTAGCCATAGTGAACACTATTATGCTCTGACCCTAACTTGATTCAAAACCAAGTGATCAAAAGTGTTCACCTTCTCACCGCTAATAGAAACTACCAAAGAATTTTTTTTTCGCTTTACAAATTAAGTTCCACTCTCCTTTGTCAAGAGTATTTGCATAGATCCCAGTCACCTCAATGCGACCAAATAGGCTAAGTGTAACCTAATGTACTGGATCTCTCAACACAAATCAAAACACTAAGCCTCTTGGCCTTGCCAGTGAGAGAACTTCCAAAAAGTAGGGAATTTATATGTTTGCCCACAAAACCAAGTGTTACCTGGCAAAATTCGAAAACAATTCGGTCAACTCCCCGTGACTGATCCTTGCCAGCCAGTAACCTTAGGTTCCACGCAATCAAAAATGTTTCCATACACCCATTTCAGCTCCAGAAATGTCTAGTCTCCAAGCAAAAAGTTTCACTCAATGTGACCAACTGTCTCAACAACGGGAAAGAGAATGACCCAGATTGACATACAATCAACGGCTGACACCCCAATGTGTCAAAGCCAACGCTGACCCGATTTCCTTCTCTCGACAAATGCTAGTACGCAATGAAGCCCAATCTTCTGAAACTCGCTACACTAGTCAAATCTGAATCTACTAACCCGATGACGTCACGGTAAACAACGGACCTCGCAGTAAACAAATAAACGACGGAGCATGAAGTAAACAAATATCATACGCAGTAAATAGATAAAGGATAACGCAACAATCAAACGACGGAACGCTTAGCAAAACTGAAACAGTAAACACGCACGACACGTGTACACATCGGCAGCGCGACTTTTTTTTTTTTTTAAATGAACCCAGCGTCAACGTCTACCTCTTGCACTGCACTATTAGACTCCGAAAGAAAAGGTCGGCAACACGCACGCACAACACGGTTTTTCGCATGGAACGGGCCCACAAGACTGCAAACTTAGCTACTGGGTAATTACTTATAGAGTTTATCGGTAAAATTTAATGATCTTGGTTTGAATTTCTTCGAATAAAAAAAAAAAATCACTTTCGCTCGGCGCAGGGTTGGCACACCTTTCACAACTTTATTGTTCACATCAACCTTTCACTCACCTTAATGTTAGGTAATTAGGCTAGGTAAACAATATAAACTGCTTAAGCGAAAGATAAAAATAGAAGATAGCAGAAAAAAAGAAAGTCGTTATACTATGCAAATATCACTTGGCACAAAGAACAACAATTCAACTATTTAGTAATAGAAAGGAGAGCAAGAGGATTGGCCACTCCCTAGCACACTGATTTTGCACCAAAAAAAAAATAAAAAGGGAATTCCGCAAGCCTACCTACCTCACCTTGCTAAATCAGTCACAGGCTTGGGTACTGGCAAATGTGACCTACTTCCTAAGTCAATACAAACACTGACCTTGAAGACTCTGCACAAGCAAAACCTACTAGTCCAAAAATAACCTCCCCCCCCCTTACTTTGCCCAATAATATATTAAATAAAATATAAAACTACGGTAATATAACTAACGCGACAAACCGATGGTACAAACGAACAAACACCAGCTCGGATCCGGAATTGAACGCCGACGACGTTGCCAAGTAGCGCAAATCTCCGCTGCTGCAAATCCCGATCCGGGTAACCGCTCCCGGCTGAAGGGTTCCCTACACTCTAGAACCCCTCCCCAACCAACCTCCCGCTACACTAATACAAACACAAAACACGCACCTCCGGGAGCGCGGAAGGCAAGTAAGGGTCAAGTGCTGCTCAAATTAGTACTCACTGTCTGTACTACCTGACCTCAATCCCGGACGAGCCCCCATATCTGTCAAGGGTAAAAAGACCTTGCAGGGGAATGAGGCAGGGGACAGACAAAGAGCATAGAGACACAACACTGAAACCACTCACTATCTCCAGACCACTCCAGGAAGTACGGAACAAATAATATTTATTAAATTTTAAATATACAAATTTACCCAAATATATTAAACATCCCAATCACTCACACATACATTCCATTTATGAAATGGGGCACCTATCAAAGAAGAGGGAGGAAAGACAGGAAAAAAGAATAACTACAAAGAAAAAAAAAAACCAAAGAAGAGTGCAGATCCTATCAGGAGCTAACTATCGCTAAGGGACAAAATAACCCGATAGAGGGGAGCCCCCCCAAAAAACACCACCACCCAGATCTCACTGCCACCCACCGTGACAAACTGGGTCTGTGACAAAATGGGCCTATCACCAGCCCCTTCTAAAGCTACCCCCACAAATAGAAGAGGAAGAGGAGAAAAACAAACTAATGCAACAAACAGGGCATAACAATATACGTTAGATCACACTAGCGCACGCACACAGATCCACAGCCCATACACCACACACACTTTGTCACATAACTGAGTTGTTGACGACTGTCCCGCTGATTAGATCTCGAGAGCAAGACTGGCTGCTCTCTTCACTGGCGTCTAGAAGACTCCTTCCTGCGCCGGGCTCCTCCAGCACTCCTCAGTCGGCTCTGGTATCCTCCTCTCTGGGAACCCATCCTCCAGGTCGCCCAACGTCAGCAACAGTGACCAGAACGGCGGGTGAAGACAGAGAAGAGAGCTACTGGCAAGCTTCACTCAGCGAAGAGCCCAAAGCCCCACCAGTAGATGCGCCACCTCCAATGAAGGAAGTAAGAGTCTGGGACGACTCGGAAGAATGTTGTTGGTAGCCCAAGGATTGAGATCCTTCCCAAGCTCAGCGGACTGCCTTCCGCCCAGCGAAGGGTTCCGGCCGGTTCCGCTACTCTCCACGACGAAGTGGAAAAATAAATATGGCTACCAACGGAGGACGTGGCCTCTTACCGGAAAAGCAAAAGCAAAAAGAAAGAGAGCGCCGAACACTGGCATAGCACAGAAGGTTCCCCCTCCACCCTACATAAAACACATACTCACATTCAACCCACGCTAAGCATTAACAACACACTTTACGCACAGAACACGTGCAAGACACTTCCCTGCACCGTTATTAAAATGACAGCACACACACTCACACACACACACACACACACACCACACTCTTCATCCAGGTCTCCCTCTTCCCTCTCACACTACACCTATGTGAGGGTTTACTGAGGGGATGCATGATCCACACGGGCGGTGCACAAACTGAATGTGACAGAGGAGCTACCCCCTCTCCTCTGCACTCCACATACTAGGTGTAAGCCGCTGTCAACCTCTGTGACAAACAGCCCATTAAAATCAATGTATAAGTTCAAACACTGGTCCGCCCGTGACACACTGCACTGCTGAAGAGAAAAGCGTAAATTAGGACCGCTTTTATGTTTCATATGTTTAGACCAGCTCATTCCATCAGTACCCCCCCCCCCCCCCCCTTCACTCTCGACTCCTGGTGCTGGATATTTGATACACAAACATAAGAAAAGAACAGAGGAGAAGTACATCTTAAAGGGGTATTTCAAAAGAAGAAATCAAACTGTAAATTTTGGATATGTATTTCTTCATCCCACAGTTTTCACTCCAGGTAGGATTACCTTTTGTATGAAATAATTATAAGAAAAAAGTTCAACTTGATCGCTGAATATTTGGGGATAGTGTTTGATCCCAACGTTTTGTCGCCTCGTATTACCCTGGAAAGTTCACTCTGAATAATTATTTTGTTGCTATCATTTTAGAATGCTTACAGGAAGGTTCGGTTCGCAATATCACACGTCATTTTGAGCTAAAGAATTAGTTAAGCTAAGAACAGGAACAACAAATACACCTAATACAATATGTAACTCCCTAAAAAAAAAAACATTTTCGGGGAAAAAACGAAAAAAGCAGCAGTAACAACAACAACAACAGCAACAACAACAACAACAACAACAACAACAAACACAAAAAAAAAAACATCATCCTCACTCACACCCCTCTATTCCCTAAAATCAATAAATAAAGTAATAAAAAGAAGCGTAGCGAAAAATTGTTCAAAGAAAATACTGAAACACATATTGGAATTGAGCAAGACAATTGAACAAAAAAAAATGCAGGATAAAAATTTCAAAAGGAATTCAAAGTAAATCCACCCATTAACATGGACAAACAAGTTACAAGACAAACGACGACGCGTTTCTACCTCTTGGGTCTTCTTCAGGTCAGATAAACAGCATTCAGGACAACAAATGATAAACCAACGATTACTCATCCTCTCAAATTCGGCAAGGCGGGCGTTGAATGAAAACAGTATGCGTTTCCATTGTCCTGTGTGTTGTTTATCTCGCCTGAAGAAGACCAAAGAGGTCACAAAGCGTCGTGTTTTGTCTTGTGATCTGTTTGTCCATGTTACTGGCGGATTTACTTAGATTCCTTTTAAGATTTGTTTCAGTCTCCGGCAGCAGTCACCTCACTCTGAAACAAGCAGGACACACAGATGTCTGCACAAGAACCTGCCTCTCCGGAGATGATGTCCTCGGTGGCATTGTCTGTGTCCAGCTTCTGTTGCAGCACCAGACACTGCTGGACAGCTGCAGCCTCAGGGACAGGTGGCACCGTCGGCCTGCTGTGAGGTGAGGCTGGAGTCAGGGGCACGTGCACCATGTCTGGACTGTCACTGGACCAGCTGGTTGCTGCTAGGGAGCTGCCAGTCATGCTGCTCAATGATTGTGACACTGTCAGTGACGTAGTACTCGCTCATTCACTGTCTGTGCCGCAAGCCATGAAGATAGTGTTACTGTCAGTGTTGTAGTACTCGTTCATTCACTGTCTGTGCAAAAAGCCATGAAGATAGTGTTAAATGACGTTATTGGGATATACTGAAAAACTAGATAACTTTGCTCAGTATCTTACCGGTAAGTTTCTGTTCCTGCCATACTCTCTCTCTCTCTCTCTCTCTCTCTGTCTCTCTCTCTCTCTCTCTCTCTCTCTCTCTCTCTCTCTCTCTCTCTCTCTCTCTCTCTCTCTCTCTCCACAGAACCTTCTGTACTGCCCCTGACGTTAAAACAATGTTTAGTACTCCGTTTA
>JADBJO010030869.1:15000-17373 GCA_016801955.1 Conus betulinus | reverse complement strand
TTTTCTATGGTAGTTGCCACGGTTCGGCTCACAAATAGCTGGGCATTTTATCGTTTGTCATGGGTTTGTTTGTTTCTTTTTTTTCTCTCCTCCAGGCCTGATCAGCTTTCTGGGTTACATGTCGGTCAGGCAACCGAAACGTCTTGTCCATGAGACTCCGTTCCACCCCCCCCCCCCCCCCCTCTGAGGCTCCGTTCACACCCTCCCCCCTGCCCAACTCTCACGTACACACGCGCGCGCGCGCGCGCGCACACACACACACACACACACGCACGCACACACACACACACACACACACACACACACACACACACACACGCACATACACACACACACACTCTCTCTCTCTCTCTTCCTCATTCTCTTCTCCCGTGTTCCCTGATTCGCCCAGCCCCCCTCTCCTCATCCCTTGAAACCTCCCCCCCCCCCCCCCCCTTCCTCCCATTTTTTCGTCTGCCCCTCACTCCCATGCCCTGAAACTTCCCCCTTCCCTCCTATGTAGTTTAGTTTGTGGGTTATCCTGCCCACATCGTCGCGCTTTGAGCACAGTGAAATCTTATACCAGAAATCTGTTTGTCTGCTTGTCCCTGTGCAAAACGATGAAATAACTCTTCGTTTGTTTGGGTTTTTTTTTTTCGTTTTTCGTCCTTACGACGCTCTGCATCCTGTACTTTTCAGAGGACCCAACAGAGCATAACGACCTGGCGAAAGAGGAAACCACAACCTTACAGCGCCTCAAGGAGCGACTGGACTTCTGGATGAAGTCCCTGGTCCCTGCACAGAACCCTCCGAGTGACCCAAGTCTGACCCCAAGAACTTCGGGGGCAATTGGAGCCCTGGGTGGTGCTAGGCAAAAATATGATGGAGGCTTTGTCTGTATCCATGGAAACTGGCAAGGAATGCCTCTCTCGAAAGAAAGCAGTGGGACTGAGTCACTATTGGGAACGATTATTGAACGTTCGAGTAGAAAAAGGTTTCACTTGTTCGAAAGTTTGGCTTATCCGAGTTTCACCAGGGTCATGATCGTACATGGCCTACTTTTTTCATGAGCTCTCCTTTTCCACAGGGAATTAAAACTTTTTGTATTTCCACGTTTTTTGATGATGTTCTTTTGCATAGATAACAGTTCTCAGTGAAAGAGTTCCTCCTAACAGAAAATCCTTTTACGTGGACATGTTTTAACTAACTGCAGGATCTTTTTATGAGGAATCATTTTCCATAAATACATTTTGTAAGCAACGCGTTCTTCATAGTTTATAAGGACTGCTTTTTCTGTAGACATTTTTTTTTTTATTGTGAAATGCTCTTTTAAAGACAAAATATGTTTGATAAGGAATGCCTTTACCATAGATACATTTCATAAGGAATGCTTTTTTTAATAACATATTTGATAAGGAGTGCTTTTTCCTTGGCCATGCTTCAAAGAAACCTTAAAGGATGAAAACCTCTATGCGTGTATTTTTCCTTTTTCGTTTTTAATTGTTTGTTGAAAAAGGTGTGCTCTATGTCTGTCTCTGTCTGTCTATGTTCATTAAGTTGTCTCCTTCTGTCAACCCCCCACCCCTTTCACTGTCCCCCGCCCCCCTTCCATCCACTCTCTCCCCCTCATTCCTTCCCCATCTCTCCTACTATGTACTAGCCATATGCCGACTAGTTTGCTCACAGAGATACTGCTTCGGGCAAAGTAAAACCTCAAGATTGAAATTTGTCTGTGTGCTTGTATTAAGATAGATAGATAGACAGACAGACAGACAGACAGACAGATAGATAGATAGATATATGCGCGCGCGCGCGCGCGCGCGCGCGCGTGTGTGTGTGTGTGTGTGTGTGTGTGTGTGTGTGTGTGTGTGTGTGTGTGTGTGTATGTAACAACAATATCAATATCAACAATAACAATAATTCTTATTCAGTCTTTTCTGGCCAACTGGCCCATACAAACAGGAGAAATGATCATTTAAATTGTATACATGGTGAGTAGCAAGACATTTCATTCAAGATGTAGTTTGGCATCTGAGTTTGATAGCTCCGCAAACGTCGCAACTCTGAAGGCTAATTTTCCACTGAGGTTTGTGAATAGCAATTGTACTTTTAAAGTTGATCGGAAAGGTGGTAATACAAAGGGATATGTTTTTTTTTATGGAGTGCAGCATACCTCGGACACACACAAGTAAAAAATGAACAAGATCTTCAACACAGTTCAAATCACACACTTTACATATTGGATCTGACAAACATTTGCCATAACGTGGGATTCCACTTAATGGGAGTCGATTTGATTTAACCAGACAAACAACGCGACGATGCTCTTGATTTTCTAACTGGTTTATATAGGTGGCTCTTAAGATTTCTGGTTGATATAAGATACAGCCTCCC
>JADBJO010030869.1:0-12500 GCA_016801955.1 Conus betulinus | reverse complement strand
TTACAAAATGTATTTATGGAAAATGATTCCTCATGAAAAGATCCTGCAGGATGTGTTTTTTATAACACATATTTCCAGAGATCGAGAAAGCTAAACCTAATGATCCATAGAGAATGTTTTCTTAAACTAAATGCATGTCAGTACAAAGCACTACTTATACAGCTCTATATACATAATGTCTGCTTTGCTGAAAGTATCCATGGGTACTTTATTCCTTAAATAGGATATCCATAAAAATTATGATTACATAAAACTATGGACTTTTGTTTTAGTTGAAACATGTCCACGTAAAAGGATTTTCTGTTAGGAGGAACTCTTTCACTGAGAGCTGTTATCTATGCAAAAGAACATCAAAAAACGTGGAAATATAAAAAAAGTTTTAATTCCCTATGGAAAAAGACAGCTCATGAATAAAAACAAATAGGCCATGTACAATCATGGCCCTGTTGAAAACTTGGATAAGTCAAACTTTCGAACAAGTGACACCTTTTTCTACACGAACGTTCAATAATCGTTCCCAATAGTGAGTCAGTCCCACTGCTTTCTTTCGAGAGGCATTCCTTACCCAGTTTCCATGGATACAGACAAAGCTTCCATCACATTTTCGCCTAGCACCACCCAGGGCTCCAATTGCCCCCGAAGTTCTTGGGGTTAGACTTGGGGTCACTCGGAGGGTTCTGTGCGGGGACCAGGGACTTCATCCAGAAGTCCAGTCGCTCCTTGAGGCGCTGTAAGGTTTGCGGTTCCTTTTTCGCCAGGTCGTTATGCTCTGTTGGGTCCTCTGAAAAGCACAGGATGCAGAGCGTCGTAAGGAGGCAAGAAACAAACGAAGAGTTCTTTCATCGTTTTACACAGGGACAAGCAGACAAACAGATTTCTGGTATAAGATTTCACTGCGCTCAAAGCGCGACGATGGGGGCAGAATAACCCACACACTAAACTACATAGGAGGGAAGGGGGGGGGGAGGGGGGGGAGTTTTAGGGCATGGGAGTGAGGGGCAGACGAAAAATGCGGGAAGGTTTCAGGGGATGAGGCAGAGGAGGGGGGGGGGGGGGGGGGGGGGGGGGTGGGTGGGCGAATCAGGGAACACAGGAGAAGAGAGAGAGAGAGAAG
Source organism: Conus betulinus (assembly GCA_016801955.1). Classification (NCBI taxonomy): domain Eukaryota; kingdom Metazoa; phylum Mollusca; class Gastropoda; order Neogastropoda; family Conidae; genus Conus; species Conus betulinus. The sequence goes on along the minus strand of JADBJO010030869.1, from coordinate 11,386 downwards.
AGAGAGAGAGAGAGAGTATGTGTGTGTGTGTGTGTGCAGGGCGGTAGGGGGGGGAGCAGGGGATGAACGGAGCCTCAGAGGGGAGTGGGGTGTGAACAGTCTCATGGACAAGACGTTTCCGATGCCTGACCGACATGTAACCCAGAAAGATGATCAGGCCTGGAGAAGAAAGAAAAAAGAAGCAAACAAACCCATGACAAACGATGAAATGCCCAGCTATTTGTGAGCCGAACCGTGACAACTGCCATAGAAAATAGTACAAAAAGCAACAACACAACAATATAAAAATATCACCCCATGCCTCCGCCACCACGGTCGTGCGCGCGCACTCACTCACTCACAGAGTGCGAGAGAGAGAGAGAGAGAGAGAGAGAGAGAGAGAGAGGAGAGAGACAGAGAGAGAGAGAGAGATCACTCATTCGCACTCACAGAGAGAGAGAGAGAGAGAGAGAGAGAGAGAGAGAAGAGAGAGAGAGATCACTTATTCACACTAAGAGAGAGAGAGAAACAGAGAGACAGAAAGAGAGAAATCACTCATTCACACTAACAGAGAGAGAGAGAAAGAGAAATCACTCATTCACACTAACACATAGAGAGAGAGAGAGAGAGAGAGAAATCAGGGACAAACTGTGGGCAAATTCCCTGAAGAAATGTTGCTGGGCTAGCTAGAATCACGGGGTAGGAAAACATCAGCGGTGTTCAGCTATGGGTAAAGGTCTGATGATAAACAGGCGACTGTTCCGAGGGTTTAGCTTTGTGCCGTTTCAAACAAAATCTGTCCCTCCTGCCAGCCACTATCCCGGTCTTGCCTTGACAGAGCACTAGACTTATCCCTTTTATTCATCTCACTGTGGACTAGAACAACCCCGTCCAACTCTCTCGCTGAAAAACTCGACCGCTCGCTTCTTCCCGCTTTCACCGAGGACAAGACCTATCCTTCTGTTCCTTCTCCACTGAGGACAAGCACCGACTTATTCCATCCCTTTCGCTGAGGACTAAACACACCCACACCCCCATTCCTCTCACTGACGGTTAGACCAACCCCTTTCTATCCACTTCGCTATGGATTATACCAACATACATGCACACACGAAGCGGACGGGCAGCCAGGAGACACATGAACAAAGGCAGAGAGAGACAAAGTGCACACTTGTTTAAAAATCTGACCTTTGACATTGAACAGCATGTACTCGGGCATCTTCCTGTCCTCCTCATCCCCGGGGTATTCGGGGTAGCTGCCATCCAGTTTAGGAGGGGGGTACCACCCGTTGTACATGCCTGCCCCTCCTTTGATCAGCTTGTAATCCCCCATCCTGAGGCGACAAAACACAAAATGATACAGCATGATACACTAGAATGGAATACAACACAGCATAGTGCGATGTATATACAACATATGTCATTAAAATTCAGCGCTACACAGCAGCCAAAGAACATACACGCAAACAACAACGTGAAACCAGCGTCTGAATTGCTGCAATCCACAATTAGCTGGTATTTTCATGCGTCTCCAAATAACTCTGATCACTGTTAGAGCACCAAATAACTCTGATCTCTGTTAAGAACACCAAATACTCTGATCACTGTTAAGAGCACCAAATAACTCTGATCACTGTTAAGAGAGCACAAATAACTCTGATCACTGTTAAGAGCACCAAATAACTCTGATCACTGTTAAGAGCACAAAATAATGATCACTGTTAAGAGCACCAATTAACTCTGTCCACTGTTAGAGCACCCAAATAACTCTGACCACTGTTAGAGCACCAAATAACTCTGACCACTGTTAGAGCACCAAATAACTCTCATCACTATCAAAAGCCTCATTGCTATTCCATTGGTTGGATCGCGCCAAATTCACAGGCAGTATGTATGATTATAATCACATATATCCCTACACCCCTCCCTTCTCTCTTTTTCTTTGTCTATCGCATGCGCGCGGCGCGCGCGCGAGTGCACACACACACACACACACACACACACCACACACACGCACACACAACGTACCCTCACTCATTCATTCACACACACACACACACACACACACACACACACACACACACACACGCACGCACGCACGCACGCACGCACATACCAGAGAAAATATCGAGATAATCCATACCCAGCAACGAAGTTTAGCACAAAGCCATTCACTGAAACTTAAGAGCTGACCTGATGGCCGACATGTTGGCGACGTCATCGATGTTGTAGACAAACTCCGTCCTTTGGGTTGACGCACCACTGACGATCGTCTGCAGCTGGCTGACCCCATCGATGCCGTTAACTGGCCGTCACAACCGTCACCATTATCGATACCGATGTCGTTCCTGCTAGGGCTGATGGTTGCTACAGCTAAAAACGTCTGCAGCTACATCACCAACCACCTTACGATTTCTACCAGAGCTGCCGCAGCCACTACTACTATTACCGTGACTACTACACTGATGCTCTAATTGCAGCAGCTATGACTCTCATTACTGTAACTACGTTATCAACCGCTACTTCCACTATAGTTGCTGCAATTACTACTATTACTGGGACTATAATATCTACTGCTATTTTTACGACAGTTGCTACGATTTATTCTGATATTGTAACAACAACCTCGATCGCTATTTCTACCATAGCTGCTGCTTCTATTACTATTGCTGTAACTACAAGTGATATTTCTATTTAAAATGCTACGACTTCTACTACCACTGCAACAACAGTATAAAACAATAATACTACTCTACTACTACAGCTGCCTGTGGTACGCTGTGATTGTAGCTGCACACCAACTACCTTCAATGAAATCAGCTTCTGCTACTTCTGCTGCTGGCTTGCTGGAACTATAGCATGAATTAGTTCTGTTATCATAAACAACACCATCCACTGCTTCCACTTTAGCTGTTGTCTGGAATAATCCTGCTGCTGCTAGTACTTCTATTACACCACCACCATCACTACCACCACCACCACCATCTACTGCTAATTCTACTAGTACTACTACTACTTCTGCTGCTGCTGCTGCTGCTACTAATATTACTACTAGTGCTACTACAACAACAACTACTACTACTACTGCTACTTTCACGGCAACAAAAACATCAATATAGTACAGCTTCTGCTGCTAGTGCTACAGTAACAGCAACTGCAACGTCAACTACTACGTCTGCTGGTGACGTTACTCCAAGTTCCAGTACACTACTACAGCAAGGAGGACAGATAGGCAGACCGACACTATAAAGTGATGACAGGCAGATAGAGGACCACAGTAAAATGAAGACAGAGGACCAGAGGACCACAGTAAAATGAAGACAGACAGAGGACCACAGTAAAATGAAGACAGACAGACAGAGGAGCAGTGTAAAATGAAGACAGAGGAAGAGTGTGAAGTGCAAGTGCAGACAGACTCAATGGCCCAGCTGATGTCCATACCGGCCTTCACCCCTGCCGCCTCCAGGATGGTAGGGAACCAGTCCACAGCATGGATCATCCTGCACCACACACAGCACAGCACGTGCACAAAGCTCTGTACCGTGTGCACAGGAACCATCCGGTTAAACTGGGGGGGGGGGGGGGGGGGGGGGGGGGGGGCATCCAGGTAGCTGACAATGTTTGCGTCATCACCAATGAAGGAAAGGGAGGAAATAATGTGTTTGGTTTGGGGGGGGGGGGGGGGGGGGGCGTGCGTGCGTACGTGCGGTGGAGTGTTCGCGTATGTGTGTTTTGTGTGCGTGTGTGCGTCTGTATGTGCGTGTGTGCGTGCGTGCGTGCGTGCGTTCGTGTTCTCTGCATCCTTCTTCTAGATGATTAGTCCACTGAAAACTAAGAATGCCGACCGTCCGGCTATTTTCCCAAAGCTTCGAGTGCATTCTAGAATGACTCAAAAATCATAGAAACACCATCCTGGGGCGGTACCTCATCATGACAACGTCGTGCTGGAGGCATTAATTTCAAACGACTACTCACTCATTGTTCACGTAGCCGGTCTTGTGGAAGAGGTTCTGGCTGTACACGAAAGCGGCACCCCGGGTGCCCCCTGCCAGGTGGTCGTCTTGGCTCCCCGCAAGGGCCAGTTGTTGGCTCCAGCATACGATGGGCCTCCGTTCTGTCACCCACATCACACGTAATGCACATTGATTGACTAATGATTCGTTACATTAAGAGTGTGCAATGTTGCTAAAAACAATCGCGTGTTTGTTAGGTGAGAATACAAGTAGCAGGAAAGGAATCAGGAGGAATGCAAATACAAATATGAACTAAAATGAAGAAGAATGATAGCGGTGACAGACTCTGTCCTTTAGGTCGAAACCCGTGAAATGAAGACGGGCTCAGTCTCAGAGGTTTTTTGTTTTGTTTTGTTTTTTCGTTTTTGCTCACTTGCAAACGGTTTTTTCCTCCAGTATTTGGTCAGTGTTGTACCTAAAGACGTCAGTCAATGCTTGGTCTGTTTTAGTACTACAAACGTCAACATCCGTCTGATTTCTACCCACAAATGTATACATTTGGTCAGTGTTGTACCTACAGACGTCGATATTTGGTCGGTGTTTGTACTACAGACGTCGATATTTGGTCGGTGTTGTACTTACAGACGTCGATATTTGGTCAGTGTTGTACCTATAGCTGTCAACATTTGGTCAGGGTTGTACTTACAGACGTCGACATTTGGTCAGTGTTGTACCTACAGACGTCAACATTTGGTCAGTATTGTACCTTCAGACGTCAACATTTAGTCAGTGTGTGTGTGTGTTGTGTGTGTGTGTGTGTGTGTGTGTGTGTGTGTGTGTGTGTGTGTGTGTGTGTGTGTGTATGTGTGAGTATGTGTGTGTGTGTGTGTGTGTGTGTGTGTGTGTGTGTGTGTGTGTGTGTGTGTGTGTGTGTTTCTTTCTCAGCAAAACTTTAGTCATGTTTCGTGCATTTCAAATGAATTTTGAAAATATTTCAAAGCTTCATTGTCACAACAAACAAGGCACTTCAAATCTTTTCAAACACTGTGGTCTACAGAAGTTCTTTCATACCTGTATTACACATTATCGATGGAACCAGTCATTGATGATGATGTTTCCGCTGAATTACAGTGCACATGTCTCTGTAAGATGTTACAAACCTCATCGACACTAAATGTCTTTTAATCATTTTCGCTTGTTTATTTCTTGATTTTTTTTATTCATTCATTTATTATTTATTTATCATCATCATCATCATCATCATCATCATCATCATCATCATTATTATTATTATTATTATTACTATCATTATTATTGTTACTATTATTATCATTATTATATTATTATTTTCTTTTCCTTTTTTCTCGACCTAGCACCACCCAAGGATTATGTGTGTGTGCGACTCACGAATGTGCCACAGTTGTGCTGAAATCTGCACTATCCTCTTTGGGCGCATTTGATGAATTTTACAATCAGTCGATTAAGAAAAAAGTGGATTGTGAACTATGTGTTGGGGCAAGTGTATGTGGCGGAGGGTTAAGGGTTAGAAAATGAGACGGTGTGGACGCAGCTACAGGGAGTACATAAGCGCACACATGCGCGTACGTGTGTGTGTGTGTGTGTGTGTGTGTGTGTGTGTGTGTGGTGTGTGTGTGTGTGTGTGTGTGTGAGAGAGGAGAGAGAGAGAGAGAGACAGAGACAGAGACAGAGACAGAGACAGAGACGGAAAACAGACAGACAGATAAACAGACAGGCAGTCAGGCAGACAGACACAGACATATCAGACAGACATCAGTGGTGAAGATCAGAAGCATGTTTTTGGCAATCCCGGAGTCCTCCAGGGCTTGAGTAATATTCCCGAACGCTTCGTCCAGAGCTGACACCATGCCTGTAGTAACACACCACACGCACACGCACGCACGCACGCACGCACGCACGCACGCACGCACGCACGCACGCACGCACGCACGCACGCACGCACGCACGCACGCACGCACGCACGCACGCACGCACGCACGCACGCACGCACGCACGCACGCACGCACGCACGCACGCACGCACGCACGCACGCACGCACGCACGCACGCACGCACGCACGCACGCACGCACGCACAAGCACGCACGCACGCACGCACGCACGCACGCACGCACGCACGCACGCACGCACGCACGCACACACGCACGCACGCACGCACGCACGCACGCACGCACGCACGCACGCACGCACGCACGCACGGCACGCACGCACGCACGCACGCACGCACGCACGCACGCACGCACGCACGCACGCACGCACGCACGCACGCACGCACGCACGCACGCACGCACGCACGCACGCACGCACGCACGCACGCACGCACGCACGCACGCACGCACGCACGCACGCACGCACGCACGCACGCACGCACGCACGCACGCACGCACGCACGCACGCACGCACGCACGCACGCACGCACGCACGCACGCACGCACGCAGACACAGACACACACACACACACACACACGCACAAAACACACGCGGGGGCGCCAGGTTTTTAAACACTCACATCACGACCAATATCAGGCTAGGGGGGTATCATGTCAACCTGGAACTTACCACAGCAGAGTTCTCCTGTCTACGTTTCCTGAATGCCCGAGAAGGAGAAACACAACCAGAGTACAGGTCTTCAAACCTCCTGCAGGTACCTGCAGAGAAGGAGAAACACACAGCAGAGTACAGGTCTTCAAACCTCCTGGGGTACCTGCAGAGAAAGGAGAAACACTGCAGAGTGCAGGTCTTCAAACCTCCTGGGGTACCTCCTGAGAAGGGTACCTGCAGAGAAGGAAGAAAACACAGCAGAGTACAGGTCTTCAAACCTCCTGGGTACTCTGCAGAGGAGAAAAACACAGCAGAGTACAGGTCTTCAAACCTCCTGGGTACTGCTGCAGAGAAGGAGAAGGGGAGAAACACAGCAGAGTACAGGTCTTCAAACCTCCTGGGTACCTGCAGAGGAGAAACACAGCAGAGTAAAAGTCTTCAAACCTTTGAGTACCGGTGGAGAAGGAGAAATACTTCCAATAACAAGAAGAGAAGTGCCTTATAGATAATGTCAGTTATTTATCATCAACATGGTTCTGCTGCCAAGTAAGGGATTATCATCGTCCGTCATACCATCATACAAAGCAAACAGCCAACGTCCAGTAAAAAGAAACAAGTTAACAATTCTATAATAGATCTTAACAAGTAAAAACGCGTTCTTCTATTAGTGTTGTCTGCTGTGCCAGTGCGCCTGACTTTTCCGCTCCCTGTAAAAATGCATACTTTTTTTTTTAATCTGATCTACCCAAGAAGTTGCACGGTAGCTTATCTGCAATTTGGGGCACACCAAGAGTTAGTGACCATTTTTGTGCTAGTCAGCCCCCATTAGTCATAATTTTCAATGCCACACGTAAAGCCCAAAGTGAGTGTTGGGATTCGAAGCGGATTGCGAAGACGCCTCATCGTTTAACCGCACATACACGTGTATAAGAAACGTGCATACTGTCAGCCGGAATAGCCTAGCTGAGAGAGTGTTGGATTGAAAAATGTAAAGGTTTCTGGAATAAAACCCAGTTTCGACCCTCGTCCTTTCCACTCTGGTTGTTGTTGTTGTTGGTTGTTGGTTTCTTGTTGCTGGTAAGGGATTCGAAGCCCGGTCTCAGACGAAAGGGGATATAGAGGGAGAGAGAGAGAGAGGGTAGAAACGAGGAGAAGAGGGTAGGGGAAGAGGGGGGGAAATATAAAGGGGAAGGGAAGATGATACGGGCCGGGGGCAAGGGGGAACGGAGTATGGAAGAGAGAGGACAAGAAAGGAGGAAAGGGAGAGGAGGGAAAGGACGGGACACGAGGGGGAAAGAAGGGGTGGGGGGGGGGGGGACAGGGGAAAGGATATCGACGTGGGGCGGAGGCCGAAGGTGGAGGCGGGAGGGGGGAGGAGACAAGAGAAGGATGGACGGATGGAGGCGGAGAGGCCGAAGGGAGGAAAGAGGAGTGGGGATGGGGTAAGTGAGAGGGACGAGGGAGGGAGGGAGAGCGTGAGAAGGGGAGGAGGGGGAATGTGGGACATAGAGCGGTAACAGGACAGAATAGGGCAACGGGGAGAGGGGTAAAAGGAGAGGTCTGGTGTTGGGAATAATGGGAAAAAACAGGGCAGGGGGAGGGTGATACAGAGAGGGGGAGGGAATAAGATGGAGGCACGGGAGGGAAGGGGGGGGGGGGGGGGGTGAGGGGAAATGGTGGGAATAGGGGGGAACAAGCCAGATGTGCACAACGGGAGAGAGAGATTTAAACTGAAGGTATCTGGTGGGTTGTGATCAGGGGGGAAAGAAACTTTTTTTTTTAACAAAAAGGATACAACAGGGGGTCTACGGCAGAAAGGTATCCGGAGGGTGGGACGGGGGGAGGGGGGGGGGGGGGGGGGGGGGGATAGAGTATAATGGTTAATTGGGGTAGGTCGGTAGGATGCTAAATGATGGTATAAATAAGGGCGGGGGGTGTAGGGGTATCTTATGATGAGGGGGGTAATGATATAACATGGTTGAGGTATGACATAGAAGCAAGAGGGCGGGTGGAGCAGAATATGAATCTCGAGATAATAGAATGAGGAGGGGGAATGGGAGGATAATCGAGGGAGGAAAGAGGAGGTCAGGGTATACACGTATCAGTCAGGAGTCATGTATTCTAAAGTGAACGGATCAGAAGTGGGGACGGTGGGACGGACAGACATCTATAGTATCATATAATCTAATAATGATACACTTATACTAATATAATTGGAATTTAATATACGTGGTGATGTAAGGCAATATGATATAATATAATACAATATAACACGTATAATATTATATATGCGATAATAGTGCATAATATGATATAAATATACATTATATATATGACATGATACAAGAGGACCGTCATCAATATAATATAAATATAAGGATAACATAAATCATATAATAAAAATATAATATCATATCCTATCAGATCATATACTGGATAATCGTTAACATAACAGGGTTCACCCTGTCATGTGGACGGACGTGACGTGACCGTGGACGTGACGTGACGTGGACATGGACAATAATTATAGTATAATATGATAATATTATTGTCATATAATATAACAGACACCTAGTATATATGCATATTCATACAATTTGAACATAGTAATGTAACATTAATACAATGCAACCGTAGTAGCTTATTCCGTATTTGATTCAGCGTAATAACAATTTGACACGTTAATATAATATAATAACCGGAATATATGATAAAAATACATAGCGATCTGGACAAACAAAAAAACACAAACAGACAAAAAAAAAAGAGAGGAGAGAGAGAGAAGAGATGACGAGACATCAACCTCTGTTTACACCCTAGAGACCTACCTGTAGCGGGGAGAGCATGAGGGGATGGAAAGGGAGGTAAAGGAACAGCCGTTTTTCTGACCGTGTCATGGGTACGGGATGATTATGTTTCTGCGCCGACTTCCAGCCCCAACAGATCTGCAACATGTGTGGGAGACATAGGCAGATCGTATCAGAGATCATAGCGAAACCTACAACTGCTGAAGTAAAGGTGGTTAAGGTTTTATCATGGCCCGCTAGGAGTGAGATTCGAATCGTTCTTCTTATTTGACACGAAAACTGAGCGCACAGGAGAGAGCGATATGGAAGAATGCACAGGATAGCCAGCGAGGATGAGGTGACACCAAGAGAGGTAAAGGGACAAAAGGAGAACAAGTTTTAAGAATCACGGGAGACTGAGAGGAGAGAGTGATGAGAGAGAGGTAGAGAGCGAGAGGGAGAGAGGAGATGAGAGTGAGAGGGGGGGAGAGAGAGATCGGGGGGAGGGAGGATGAGAGAGGAGAGTAGAGGAGAGAGAGAGGAAGAGGGGAAGAGAGAAAGAGAGAAAGAGGAGAGGTGGAGGAGGAAGAGGGGAGGGGAGAGAGAGAGAGAGGAGAGAGAAAGAGGGAGAGCGGGAGGGGAGGAGAAGAGACGAGAGAGGGACGAGAGGGAGGAGGGAGAGAGAGAGACGAGGAGAGATTGAGGAAGAGGAGGAGGGAGAGAGAGAGAATAAAACATCGGAATAAAAAAAACATATGGAAAAACTGAATATCGATAGGAGACGGCACAAGATCATCATGTCCTAGATTCCAGAGTCAAGGGAATGAACTACTTTAATTTGCCAATCCATGTCAACAAACACGAAAGATCTAACTATCTAAGTTCCAAAAGAATTTTCAAACAGGAACGAAGCAAGCCCACATAACACCGCTTAGAGTTCTTTCATCCTCAGCTTTGTTTGTGACCTCCTGCCTTCGAATTCAAACTGTAGTGAAATTTTGTGGGAAAAAATTAGTTGGACATACTGTCCTCTCTAGGCCGGGCAGACAAATAGTGACACATGTCCGGAGTTCACGGCAAGCAGGCGCCCCGGAAATCCACGGAAAGGTCCACCTGGAGACACAACCAAGAGGCTTAAAGAGACCTGCACACACGGTAAACACTGCCAGAGGAAGCACTCACGCCATCAGAACCGCTTTAGGCAACGGACGCTCTGCACAGCAGGAGGCCACAAGTTATGGTCTGGAAACAGCTGTGAATCCTGAGGAATCGAAGCAGGGTTTACTGGACAGGGACCGACGAATGGCCGACGAGGGAGCGCGCAAGCAGACCTTGCTCGGATGGAAAAAACCATCTAGAAGATCTTCCGGAAGAGTGGCATGGGACCGGGTGTTGTACTCCACTCGGATTCATCGAAACGAATGATTCTGATGGAGGCTCATGTGTCATATGAAAGCAGAATGGAGCAAGCTCACGTCAACGATTCTAAGTGTGCCAGGCTCGCCAGCAGTTTGAGGGAAGGTAACTCCCAGGCCACAGTCGTCGTCCTAGAAGCCTGGAGCAGGGGGGCTTGGGACTCATCGCGCCTATGATCTCACGAAAAGCTCTCGATTTCCAGGAAAAAGAGGGATAAGCACGTTAAAGGCAATGGCAATGAACGCGCCTGAAAAGAGGTTCCAGCTGTACCTTGTCGAGGAAGAACGAGGGAAGAGCGAACTTCAAAAAGGCTTAAATTTCACAGCTTTGAAGAGGTATCCGACAGTCGTGTGCAGACATCTGTCTAAAATGCAACGCTTTGAGCTGCCCCTTAAACCCACCCGAAGGTTCGTGTTTTCGAATACTGGCCGCAGCATGAAAAAAAAATCATCTAGTATAAGACATGACGTAGATGGGCCGCATATCAGCGAGAGAGAGAGAGAGAGCGACGCGGAGAGAGAGAGAGCGAGAGAGGAGGAAAGCGAGAGAGAGAGAGAGAAGAGAGCGCTGAGGAAGAGAGCGAATAGAGAGAGAGTCGAGACTTACACAGAATATACGCCGTCTACTCCGTGTACACAGATGTATTGAGCGGGGAAGTCAAACTCCAGCTCGGT
>JADBJO010030868.1:0-17375 GCA_016801955.1 Conus betulinus | reverse complement strand
GCATGTGAATGTATATTTTGCAATGTTGGTCTATTGATTATGTTCAAAACATTGTGTTTCAGTGCGCCGTGGCAAAGTGACCCCCCACAAAAAAAATAAAGCAGGCAGAACATCATCCAAAAAACATATTCAGGCCACCCCCCACTCAGCTCATAGGATGTCAGCACGTTTCAGACCCCTCTGATGCCTTTCGTCTTTTTCTGTCTGATAAGATCATCTCAGATGTGGTGAAGTTCACCAATCTTGAGGGAAAAGCGGGGGGGTCCTGAAGGAAAAAATGGATCCCCATGGATGACATTGAATGCAAAGGTCTTCTCGGCATTCTCATCTTTCTTGGCTGCAGAAAGCAAAACATGCTTTCTGTTCGCCATATATGGAATGCTGTGTTTGGCCCAGCAGCATGTTCGGGCCTGCATGGGCCGCAACAGATTTCAGGAACTTATGACGTAACCTCAGATTTGATGACACAAGGCGACCAGGACTTCCAGGAGACAGAGGGATCCATTTGCCCCTTTCCGGGGACATATGGGATGACTTTATGAAGGCTCTTAGAGAGCATTACATCCCAGGCCCTCTGCTCACTATTGACGAGCAGCTGGTCCCATTCCGGGGAAGGTGTCAGTTCCTTCAGTACTTGCCATCAAAACCAGATAGATATGGGATAAAGATTTTCTGGGTGTGGCTGATGCCGAGCAGAATTTCCCTCTGCTGGGCATTCCATATCTTGGGACGCCCAGCTGGTCAAGAGAGACAGGTGAATCTTGGCCGCAACATTGCGATTGAACTGGGCCACGCCATTCTTTCAGACTGCAAGAAATGTCACTTGTGACAATTATTTCACCGACCTCAGTCTTGCTGAAGTCCTTCTCAAGAATGGCCTGACCGTAGTTGGCACAGTTAGAGGGAACAAACGCTTCCTTCCTGATTCATTCAAGTCCGCAAAGAAAGCTCCTCTGCATCAGAGTGAGTTTGCATTCAACGGAGATGCCACTCTGGTCAAGTACCAAAGCAAAAAAAAAAAAGAAGAGTGTAGTTGTTCTCAGCACGATGCACCCCACTGGCATTGTTGAAGACATAGAGACAAACTCCAAGAAGAAGCCTGAAATGGTGCTCTTCTACAATTCCACCAAGGGTGCTGTAGACACACTGGACAAGATGGCCCATGCCTATACTGTCAGGCGTAAAACACAGCGGTGGCCCATGGTCCTCTTCTGCAACCTCGTTGACCTGGCCACAATTGCTGCTCGCTGTGTTTGGACCATGAGGTTTCCACAGGACCCTCTGTCAAAGAGAGATAACCGCACATCCTTCCTTCTGAACGTTAGTGAGCATCTGATGTGTACGCCCAGATCAAACGTCGGATGGAAAATGTGGGGGATGTCAAGAAGCCTTCTCCAAGGCAGCAACTCAGGCCACTCAAAATATGAGCTTCATGTCGCTCAACTGACCAGGCCAGCACCCAGAAAAGCACCCCAAACCTGCGCTCCATGGTAAGGCCAAGTCTGGCTCTGCCTCAACAAGGGCACCCAAACAAACAAAAGGCAGGAAAGAAGCGGGCTGCTGCTTCTACAGGTCCAGCACATCCAGCGCTCCCAAAGTAGTGAAGAGAAGCACTGGTGACGGCTGAAATTCAGCCCTACGCCCTATCGCTCGCTTGCCTGCTCTGCAAACCCTGTGGGTCTGACAGGCCCACGCTGGGATTATTAAGGGGTAAACAGCCCATTGCTTCTTTGGCGGTATGTGGGTCTGAGAGGCCCACCTTGGGATGAATCTAAATCTGAAGACCAAAGCAGAGAGAATTCATAACACATTACCTAAAATATTTTCTGTTACAACAGTGTAGGGAGTAAGCATTGTGCACACAGGCCTTCTGGTTCTGTATGTCCATCCATGTAAAGGCAGTGTAATGCTATCTTTTGTTCAGTGTATATTGCATGTGGCCACTGTGCATGATCACTGTCAATTTTTTTTTTAAATTGATGTAAATTTATATCTCTCAGAAATTTTTTTTAAAATCAGTGTATTTAATTAGCATGTTGTGCATTTCAAGAGATTTTTTTCCATAAAAATTTAGGTAGAGACTGAGTAATAAATACATCTTTTCAGTGTCAACATCAACCACTCAAGAGATATATTTCCTTTGTGTTAGGGTCCAGTTACTTGTCTATCATTACATAAAATTGCTATAGACCTCATATCCTTCTCAATAACACCCTAAGTAACTCGATTACTACATTTATAATCCAGTATGGATTATCTTAAACTGCAGTGTGTTGTTCTAATCAGTCATGGGGTTTTTCTGCCCCGACCGGCTCCTACCCAGAGTTGAGTTTGCTGCGGACTCAGTTGGGAAGACTGGGACCACACAGTCGAGTTTCATCCACTTAATGGATGCGTTTCTGAGAGTGTTGCTCAAATTTCCTGACCAACACTGCAGGTGTCTGTATCTCTCGGGCCTGGTTGACGCCGGGATATATTATGAAAGGAAGCGTAGAGTACAGCCCTGTCATGTAGTCTCAGACCGAAATGGAAATCCGTAGCATCATCATAATCATCCTCATTCTCATCGATCAGCATAAAAAAAAAAAATGTCTCAAATTCTGTGGCCCTTCATGCCCTGCTCTCATGGTGACCTCAGTTTCGATGTCCTCTCCACGTCTGTGGCCTTGGTTTGGTTCTGTCGGGGTCACCGGTATCGGCGAGTCCATGGGGGGCTGTCGTTGGACGGACGTGGTGGCGCCCTCCGGAGGGAGAGCTCACTCACGCCGGCTCCGCGACTAAGCAATTATTGTCGTCAGTAGGGGGCTTAGTAGGTGGTGTCCTGCGTATGTTAGATCAGAACAGGCGCCACTGAAACACCACTGACAGCTCTGACAGTTTCAGAATGGACAATATTTCCAAGCTTAAACGCTCAATGCCCCCACCCCCATCCCTTCCTCTTTAAAGCAATGATCGGTGCTCTCACAGACTGAATGGCTATTCTCCGTAAAAGTGCAAATCAATGAGACCAACATGAAATGGGCCCCCGACACTAGAATTTTGCCTTAGAATGGGGGTGTGGTGCAGTTTCCCACTGAAAGTATCCCATGAAGGTGCTGTGAACAAGATCAAAACAGGATAAGTTCCACTGAGGTGAGTTGGAAATTGTAAGGAAAACAGCGGTATGACTAAGAGGACATACAGTGAATGAGATTTGTTGTTACCCCAGCTATCAAGGATCAGGAGGAACACTATTTTACAACACCTGTCAATGGCCGTGTCGCATTTGCCCGATGCCTCTGAGCTCTGCCCCCTTGTTATGCAGGGAAAACTTCGCCTTGTCTTCATCAACCAACGCAGCAGCACGTACTCCAAGTATTCTTTCACTGTCTCGTTCTTCTGTATCATTGTGGCATAACCACCACGCCGTAGTCAAAGCCAGGGTCGGCTTTGCTGGCTTCACGAAGAAGCGCAGCTGTCGTCTGTCGTGGTGAAACGTTCTCTGGCGTCCTGACTGAAAACTCCCAACTTCAACGGTTCCGAAAAGTTGGGGAAGGGTCCGTTGTACTGCTGGTGTCCACAGACAGGCGGAAACTGTCGCCATGGCGTGGTCGAGCAGTGGTCCCAGATCTGTAGTTTCTTACTTTTAACCCAACCGGCGTCTTCATCGTCGTGGTTGGCATGGAACCGTTGCCGTCTCATCTCAGCTGTGTCCAGTTTCCTAGTGTTTGCGTCCATCTGAAAACAGTGTTTGAGAGGTTAGTCCGGGGTAGTAGCCTCCCCTTGAAGGGCGAAAATCTCTCCCTTCCTATCAAAATCTGTGCCCTCTCTTCCCCCAACCCCGAGCTCTTTCGCATTATCCCTCCTTCCCCTTGTCCGTCGAGACGACGAAGACCATCTAGTCATCCTGGGATCGGGGGTGAGTGCGTAGATGGCTGGTCAGGCCCGATCTGCGTGCACGGAAAGACCTATCACAGTGTGAACAGGGGATGGTGGCGGCAGTTGGAGATCTGTTGGCGCTGGTCTTCCTGATCATCCTGCGCTGCTCAGCTGCAGCAATCCTGTTACTTTCACAGGTTTCTGCACCTTTGCGGACAACTGATCGCCACCCGTCTCTGTCCTGGGCAGTCTGCTCCCATGTTGTGTGGCTGATGTTGAAGGCCTTCAGGGAAGATTTGAGGTTGCCTTTGAAACGTTTTCTTCTGGCCTCCATGAGAGCGTTTTCCTTGTTGTAGTTTGCCAAACAATAGTTTCTTTGGCAGCCGATGGTCTGGCATGCAAACTACATGACCTGCCCAGCGAAGCTGTGACTGCATCAGGATGGTGAAGGTTGCTAAGCAGGCCAGCAGGAGTGAGGACCTCAGTGTCTGGAATCTTATCTTGCCACTTAGTGCCCATGAGTCTTCTGAGGCAGGTGGTGTGGAAATGGTTCAGTTTCCATCTTGGTTCTCTAGGGCGATGCCTCTCCTGTTCCATAGTTCTTGTGGAGTCTGCCAAAAACGGCACTAGCTTTGGCGAGCCGGATATTCACCTCATTCATCCATGACAACGTTTCTGGACAGAGTACTGCCTAGGTAGGTGAACTATCCACCACGTTCAGTAGTTGTTGCTCAGCCAGGAGTCTTGCATCTGGCGCAGTTTTTTTGCTGGATGTTTCTGCGGGTGTTTCTCAGCATGTTGTTCTTTTTTGCTGTTGACTGTGTGGGTCGTCGATGTGTGCTCTGAAAGCACGACGATTCTTTATCTTTTCTTTTTTATTTTTTTCACATTTTATCCTCTTCCTTATATACTTCATATACTCACTACATTGTTTAGTGCACATAAATCTTTTATAAGCATTTTGTTTTTTTGTAACTTTCCTCCATGCTTTTTTACCAACCATATTGGTTTTTTCAATATATGTGTTGAACACTCTTTTTGGGGAATATATTTATCAATACACTTATGAATAGTGTTCTTGATCATTTTCCAACTCTCTTCCACATCCAAGAGGGTACTTTCACACCAATTTATCATACCCAAATCCTTTCTTAAATTTTCATAGTCACCCTTATTGAAATCATATCCATATTCGCCCTTTTTGGATTTCTTCCCCCTCTATGTAAAGAAAAAATTATAAAACCTCATGATCACTTTTTGCAACTGGGGCACTATTATCAATATCTGCAATTACTCTTTCATCTTTAACCAAAACTAAGTCTAATATATTCTCTTTCTGATTTAGTCTTTTCCTTGTTGGATTTTGTACCACTTGAGTAAGATATACACCCCCTTAGACTCTCTATAAAGTGTTGATCTCTCTCATTTGACCATGTACCTTTCCAATCAATATCAGGATAATTAAAATCACCCGTAATACACACATCATCATAAGACTGTATTGTTTCCATTTTCAGAAGTTTAAATAGTTTTTCATCATTTTGTTGTGACGAAGCTGGATTTCTGTATATGTTTCCAAATAAAACAGTCAAGTTTTCTTTACTTTTGAATTGAACCCAGACACTTTCTTCAAAATCCATATCATTTAGTCCCTTACATTCGTGAGCACATAAGTATCACTTAACATATAAAAAGGCACCTCTTTTAGAATTATTACTTATAAAACAAATCATAACCAGGTATAGCGAATTCTGAATTTGTTGAAATCTTTCAAATTTGGGGAATAGCCTCAGTAATGGATATAATATCAGGATTCTTATCATCAATTAAACCGAGAAATTCACCTTTTTTTTAAATTAATAATCCATCAATGTTAGTATATAAAACTTGTATTGGAAAATTTTTGATTTGAAACAACTGTATATATTTTCTTCTTCAGAATATTTACTTTTTCTTGTAGGATTCCTTCTTGTCTCAATTTCCTGGATTACTCACCCTGTCCAGGTCTGGGTGATCTTTTCACAATTTTCCTATTTTCTGATCTGTAACTTTGTTTCCCCATTTTTCAACTCTGTTTCATCTCCTCTCTTAACTGTTTCATGTGCTCTCTCTCTTGGTGAGTAATCAGGATTTACGTACATTTTATCCTTTTGTTCGGTCTTCCCTTTATTGATTTTGTAAGCATCTTCAGGATTTCTAGTTTCATTTCTTTTTTGTATAACCTCACTCTCAGGAGGCGCGGCCTACTTCCTCCTACAGGCCCAAGTCTGACAGGGTCTATGAACTTATCTTTTATATCCTTCAGCTCTGGGCAGATCTGGTCCACTATTTTATTCAGTTTGTTCACATCGTCTGCCATTTGTCATTTTTATTTGTTTTATCACTCTCTTGTAAATTAAAGATAATGAGGTTGACTCTCTTTTTCTTTCTCATCTTTCTCTTCGAACCTCTCAGCCAGTTTTCTTTCCCACCACTCTTCTATTTTTTTTTCAAGCATCTCTGTCGTTCCTGCTTTTTCAATTGCTCCAATCCTTTCTCAAAGGGACTGGAAAAGGCTTAGCAATAAATCCAACAGGGCTCTTTTTTCCTTTCCCCTTTCACCTTCGAGACATCCATCCATACACCCACTGAATTCGAGATTGTTCTTCACACAAAAAAGCTGAATTCTCTTTCCGTGAGTGCAGTGCACTCTTTATGTGCCAAACGATCGCAGTCATGGCAAGCAATGCCATCCTGATCCTCCCCCCCACTGTACTTTCGCATTTCATGCATGTAAAGAACTTTGTAGCACCAGCATCAGCTCATGACATTGTACCTTGTCTTTTGTCTCAGTCAGGCCAACTTGTTTTTCTCTGATTGTGACTATGTTTTGACCCTCACACTCTCTTCGCGCGCCTTATCTCGACTATCTTTAACCAAATCGGAAAAAAAAAAAACAACCTCAAAACGAAAGTAACAGTTCTTCCAGGAAAGCGACAGCAATCAACCAGTTGATTATTCTGTCACTTGGGGGAGGTCGGCGTAAAACACACACACACACACACATACACACATACCTGTTTAGTGAGTCTGGAGGCCCCTGACACAAAAGTTGTTATGGTTGTGGCCTCCACGATGCTCTGGGGCAGACGGAGAACCAAAAGAGAACCAAAATGCAAAAACCCACCTCTCTGTTTGTTGAAATGTTATAAAAATTCACAATCCCAAGCGCGCAAAATGAACATTTTTTTTACTACGAAAGGTGCATTCAAGATTACAATGAATATCCAAAGAAAACTTATGATGAAAATCAGTAAACACGATGGTTAGTTTACAAAGTGAATTGTTCAGACATTTTGAGTGCTGAGTGATTCAGAAGTTCTGTGATGGGTAAATTCTGGAAATTTCAATGAATATTCTGAAAAGAACAACCCATTTTTCTTCATTTTCGGCTCCAATTTATTAACGAGTTTATTATAACACACAGAAAACAACTAAAAATTCTTTCTTTAAACAAAGAAAACTGGAAAATTTAACTAAGAAAAATCGGAGCTCTGAAAACTCTTCCCTGAACGAGCGAGCGACCTTGACCTTTCTGAAGGTCTAATAGTAGTAGTAGTAGTAGTAGTAGTGACTGGCTTCATTAGCCTATACCTCGCGGTCTATCATATGTCCCCTCTAAATTTCTCTTCACTTTTTTTTGGGTCAGATGGCATGCTACAATTAATCAATATCTTCATTGTAATCCATCATAATCATAAACAGTTCTCTAAATTTTGAATCATTATCTAGAAAATTCTTGAAAGATTAATATCAGGTGCAAATTTAATGGTAGCAGGTAATTCGTTCCAGTGGTTAGCAACTCTGTATAAAATGAAAATTTACGTTGATTAGTGTTACAGTGCTTTGTAAAAAATCTTTCCTTCAGACTTTCTAGTACTCGCTAGTTGTGCAACAGAATAGAAAGTCTCAATGTCAATATCATCATAGCCATTAAAGATCTTATAAACTTGAATTAGGTACATCTGATCCTTCTTCCCCTCAGCGAGTGCTGATTCAAATATTTCAATCTTTCATTATATGATAAGTTTTTGAGTTGTATAAACAAGAAATGCGCTATATAAGCACGACTGCAACCATTACATAACTCCCACTATTATAACCTTTTATCTATTATAATTTCAGTATTTTTGCAAAACAATGCTTTAGGGAATCTGGTAACTCGTCTTTGAACTTTTTCTAACATTATTGATTGACGCTTTAAAAAATGGGCTCCAAATCACATGAGCATACGCCAAATGTGGCCTCGACAAAAGCTTTGGATAATTTTAAAAAAGTTCTTTAATCTAAATAAGTAAAAACTTAGCCTTTATGATACCTAAACCATTTTGGTTCGCTTTATTTACCACTCTTTGTACAGTTGGGGGTCATGACAACACTGCATAACCGAAGGTATCACCTCAAGTTTTTTTCTCACAGTAAGAACCCTCTGCTTGGTGATAAACATTCATTCTCAGCATTCATTTGTCTTCATTTATTCTGGATTATCATTCCCCGACATTGCAATACACCACACTTGGTCAGATGAAAATACTAGATTCCACGACTCAGGGACCACCTTGCAGGTTTTGGTGATAGATCGTTTGAATTATCAAGTAATCTTTGATGCACAGTTTGTAAATTCTTCGTACATCTGCGGAATATTTTATATGGACCGACAAGGGTATCTGGTAGTAGATATGTATAGAAAAATAGTGATAAGAACAGTCCAGTAGATACTACCTTGAGGTGAAGGGGGACCTAAGTACATTACATGGGGATTTGATTGCGCCCCTACTCTGACTGTTGGTTCTATCAATCAGAAAAGTGCTTGAGCAATTTTTAATAAGGTGACCGCCAATACCCCAAGATGGCTGCTAGCTTATAATGGAGTCTTTATGCGGAAACTATCAAAAGCTTTTTCTAAAATCAATGGATAGGATACAATGTTTTCGTTCTGGTATAACATAGAACATGGTTGGTTATATCATCCATAAACCTCCAACAGCCGTGTGACACCTGATCGGCCCACTTTTGATGTGTGGCCTGTGGGTTTTTTTCGAAAACCATTGGTGATTACAATATAAATTATATCTGTAAAACAGGAGACCAAGGAGTCTCTGACAACACTTTCTAAAACTGGCATAAGATACAAGTAAGACTTACAGGTCTGGAGTTGCTCGGTTCACATTTGTACCTTTCTTTAAAAACGCCTGCACCTCTGCCGTTCACAGTCTTCAGGCATACAACAGTTCAAGTGTCTTTCAAAAATGAACACCAGTGGAACCCGATAGTTCTTCACAAAGCTCGTTTAATACCCTTGGTGGCAATAACTAAGGACCCTGTGCCTTATTTTGGGTTAAGTTGTGTTTAATTGTTACTCTCACAGCTCCTGGGGAGTTACTCAAATTTCGTTAACATTAAGCCATTATAAAACAACCTTCTCTCAAGTCCGGAATGTCAGCTAAGTTTTCTTGGCCGGAAAAAAACAATTGAAAAAATAATTTAACATGTCAGCCTAGCCAGGTCGTCCACCCACCATTGTACAATCAGGTATCTTTACATGCACTTATAACGGACTCATTTTTCATTTTGCTGTTGCACATACCTCCAAACATTTTTGCCCCCTATTTTACCTTCTTTGGCGATCTGCCTCCTCATAATATCTATTCTCTGATTCTGTTTACGTCTAGCTGTTTACATTGTTTCTTTCATTTATGGGATTCGGATAAGACTAACTGATTTAGTGGGAAGGTCTCTTTTGAACAGTTTTTAATTTCTTTTTGAAATCTGAACGCCTGTCCTTATTTCATCCATAAGGTTGTACTTTTTTGTAGTATTACCTAACTTAACTTTAGGGATACATTCTCTATACCAGTATGCACAGTAATCGTTGTATGGAGCTGCCAAAACTTTCACTAGTTTTTTTAACATCCAGCGACCAAATCAGATGATCTTCTAACCCATACTCTTCTCCCAAAGTTAGGAAGAGATCATCACCTTGCTAAGTTTGTAAATCTAACTTAACTTTTCTTTCTTTTCTTTTTTTTTTTTTTTACTTTTCACGTTAGAAAACGTGACAGCTGTCCCTGCCAAAAACGTGATATATGGTCGCTTTTACCCACTGGTCACGATGTACACTGTTCCGAAATAAGATTATCTTCGCGTCACCAGTAATCCGTTCGTTTCCACTGTAGGATTTGCATAACTCCGCCTACTCTGTCATCCCTTTGTATGACACTTCCCTGTTCTGAAAGAAGGATATTAGCAGCACATTTGTGTGTACACTGTCATTTTTGCCAGTCTCCCCTGTCCATTTTCCATCCCTCACACTGGCCGCCTGGAAAATCTAACCCGCGCCCAGTTCATGCACACCCCAGTATACTTTGCATTCACCAATCACTCGAGATTTAAGATTGTGAAATACAGGATGGTCTCGATCATTTTCTTCACTGCTATTGTGTTGGGATTCGGTAAATAATCCAAACAAAATCTTGTTTACCCTCTGAACCAAGTTTCGACTTACTAAACCCCCCCACCTAGACAATTTCCTGAAATTCGCACAACATTATTTCCATCACACCTCGGTTATAGACAGTCATTGATATATCTCACCCACAATGAATTTGCTAACACCCAAACATTAACTTGATTTTTGCCTTTAAAAACAGGATGTTTTGTTTACAAACATGTCATAATTAGGGATGGTAAACTCGATTCATTCAACACAGTTGGTTGGGGTTTTCCCCCAGGTTTTATTCCGTACGTCCCCGTGCTATAACACTTAGGTTTGAGTTCTATTCTTTGTAAAAAAAAAAAAAAAAAAAAAAAAATTTAAAAAAAAAAACTCATTTTTTTCTTTCTTCCGTCACCCAACCATCAAACATTGAGTAGAAAAACTGTAACCCCTCTTCCTTTCCCTAAAAAAAAATCTTTTTTTGTTCTGGTTACCTTAAACTATTAACATGGTTTGATATGGGCCCCACCTGTTCGTTTTGGTGGTTTACTAGCCCCCTTGTCCAAGAACACAATGTTTACCAGTTTATATTCAAGTATTGCTAGGGTATGTTCGCGTGCTCACTTCTTTTTTTTTTTTCTCAACTCTGGAGACACCCCTCGATTGATTCTCTTTGGTGTCATTTTTGGTGGTAACTCGAGGGGTATTCCATAAATTCGGTCTTTGCTGTTCTGGGACTGTTCTTGTTCAAGTCTGGAGCTTCTTCATAACGATCTCTCGCTCTCTTTTTTTTTCTTCCAGTTTTCCCCCGTAGTAACTTTCTCCAACATCTCTGGGTTGATTTCCCCCACATCCCTTCCCAGCCCAGAAAAGGCGTTTCTGTAACTAATCATTCTGCCCTCCACATCAACAAGTTTTGCTCCCCGCAAGGCGATCCTGGCAGAGCTTCGAGTCATCCTCTTGGTTTCTCTCTCTGAAAATAGACACTGTATCTTGTTACCGTTTTTTCTGCCTACCACACTCTGCGCTCATCCAGGTGCACAATAACAAGCGTTATCGGCCCTTTATATTTCCAACCCTGGCCACACCACAACATTTTCTTCCAACATTCCGTCCACCACCCCCTAAAGTATTGGCGTTATTTTGGTGAGGGCCACTCTACATCTTTCCTGAACTTTTTGCTTTTTTGACCGGAGCCCATAGGGGGGGGGGACATGTGGTTGCCAGGATGGGGGGAGGATACACTTTCCGAGCCCACTTTCACAACGACGACACTGCCAGAGAGTACAAGACCGTGAACTAGCAGGGATGAGATCGCCCCCTAGACCCAGTAATTTATACACTAGTGAATATCATGCCTTGATTTGATTTGGTACGGTGGAGCATCACAGACAATTGCCGACATTACCCATTGTAAAGTAGTAGTAGTACAGATAGCGGTAAAGTTAGTAGTAGTGCTAGGTATTTGGTGTTAGTAGGCAGTGCATTCCAATATTAGCAATTCTGAAAGCAAAACAAGACTTTCTTTTTGTTAGTATGGCAATGTCTGATAAAAATCTTGCCTTCATTATTTCTCGTGCAACCCACTTCTGAGAATTTGAAAAGCGCATGCACATTAACATCATCATAATTATGGAATATTTTAAAAAATTGGATTACGTCTCCTCTGATCCTCCTTCCTTTCAGTGAGTGTAATTGGAGATAATGTAATCTTTCTTTATAGTTTAAATTACTACATTCTTTCAGGATTTTAGTAGCTCGCCTTTGTACATTTTCTATCATTTTTGACTGTCTCTTGAGATGGGGACTCAAAATTACATTAGAGTATTCGAGATGGGGCCTAACAAATGCTTTAAATAACTTCACAAATGTCTCCTTTTTCTAGAAAAGGTAAAAGTTCTCCCTGATGAGTCCCATCATCTGAAAATTGCTTTGTTTTACAACTCTCTGGATGTGAGGATCAAAGGATAGATCTTTATCAAAGGTTACTCCCAGATCTGTTCTCTCATCACATGTATTTATTTTTCTGCAATTCGTCGTTCACAATCATAGTATATTCAAACTGTTTATTCTTTTTGCCAAGTGTGCATCACCTTACATTTTGCTACACTGAAGTAAAGGTTCCATTCATCTGACTATTCTTATAGCTTGTTTATATTCCTGCTGGATCTTTGTGCTGTTTGGCGCCTTATCATATATTTTTTGTGTCATCTGCAAATATTAAGTCGTCAAGAGGCAACCCACCGGAGGGAGACACTGCACTGCTGCCGAGTCACTTCAGTGGTGTTCAGTGGCGCCTGTTTGATCTAACATACGCAGGACACCAACCTACTAAGCCCCCTACTGACGACAATAATTGCTTAGTCGCGGAGCCGGCGTGAGTGAGCTCTCCCTCCGGAGGGCGCCACCACGTCCGTCCAACGACAGCCCCCCATGGACCGCCGATACCGGTGACCCCGACGGAACCAATGAGAGACCAATTATACTAGGTTTAATTTCGTGTATTCTTGTAAAACCCCCCACCCACCCACCCCCCAAAAAAAAAAAACCTCATCTTTTTGTTCAGAAAGCTGTCCATATTGGTGTACAGTACTGAGCATCCATTCAGTCCATACCTTGCACTCTCACGACTCCCTCTCTTACCATTCATTCTTCCATTTTTGTTTGCTTTATTCACACTATGTACATGTCCTTGATCCAGGTCAATCCCTGTCACTCCCACCAGTGTTTCTTGTACAAGTGTCATTGGTCGTCTTGTTTTAGGGTCACTTCTTTCCTGGGCGTATTGGTTTTATGAAATTGGAAATGAAATGAGGCAGGGAACAGTAAACAACAAACAGTAAACAAGTGGTTTTTAAAAATGTTTGTTGTTTACTGTTCCCTGCCTCATTTCATTTCAATTTCGTTTTGATTAAATCGAGGTTATTTGTATTTATTTCTGTCTGTCTTTGTGTTTGTCTTTTGATCTCCCTTGCATCCTTTGGTGGATCCTCAAGCGTAGGCTCAAAGATTGCCCCCCTACATTTTATACTATTTGCATAATATCTGTAGTTTTTCAGCAACTTTTTTCCTCCCCACACTTTCGTTTGGTTTCCTTTACTACTCTTCGCTGGCTGCTTCGGGGGTGCTATTGGATTCTTTTTTTCCACCCTTGGTGGTGAGAACACCACAGTATTATAGACTGTGGTGTGTCTCTATTTGACACCAGGAGCGCAGATACAACCTGCCGTGTCTCCCTGATGAGTTCCGACCCAGCGGACGAAAGGCTCGGAGCAGGCAATACAAATATATCTGCCTTTAAAAGGGATTGCGATGGTTCCCTTATGCAGCCAGTGAAGAGTTTTCATATCTGATATATTTCTTAATTTCATGTTCCAGTTTTTACAATCTTCAAGTTCCCAGTTTTTACCCCCCCCCAACCTCCTCCCCCCCCTAAAGTCCAAAGTTTTGCCAAGTCATTACTACGAAGACAATTTAGTTGTTGGCCTGCGCTTGTTTTTCCCCCCACTATTAGATTGTTCGTCTTTGTATTTGTCTGACTTTATTCAGTTTAATTACTCTGTGTTAAGTTTCCTATGGGAGCAAAAATACCCCACTTGTTTAATGTTTCTTAGTTTTATGGTCACTATCTTTCCTTGGCGTATTGCTAATTTTTTTTTCCCACCGTCTTTAACGCGTTTTTTTTCTTACTCATCCTCAACATCTTATGGGTCTCGCGTTCTTTCATGGTGTAGTCCGGATTCACAAAGACTCTCTTGCCCTTGTCCCTCACGTCTTTGTTCAGTTCAGGGCCCTTTTTCTGGATCTCTTGCTTCTTGTTCCGTCTTGCTAGTGACTCTCATCTATCTTGGTTTATTCCCACCTTCTTTGCCCAGTGTGATTGGGTTACTTACATCCTCCTCATCCAAAGTGACTAGCTTCCCCAGCAGTTTCTTGGCAGCAGACAGGTCGTCTTCAATCCTCTCTTTGATATCAGCTCTCTTTCAGGTTCACTATGATGAGATTTCTCTTCCTCTTTTCCACCTCTCTCTGCTCCTCCGCGGCTTCGGTCAGTTTCCTGTCAACTACTTCTTCATTTAAAAAAATTTTTTTTTTTTTAAGTTTTCGCCAAGAAGGTTTTTTTTCTAGATTCTCCAGATGAGCGCTGTGAGCACACACAAGCAGTATCAGGTCCAGTAATTTGTCAATATGTGGGTCGTGCCTTGCCTGTACCTCGTTTCTGGCGTCAACACCACTGTTGGCAAATCCACTCCAAATTGGGCTGGTTTGGGTCACAAACGTTTTCAAACAGTTGCGGGCTTAAAACCCCTAACTGCTGCTATTTTGTATCAGTTTTGTACTTCTGTGTGCCAGAGCAAAATTTGACTTTTTGCGGTAGGTTCACTAATTTGATCAGTGCTTATTTATTTGTACAGATATCTCTTAGATTTTTGGCATGTTTTTTCTTATACCCAGGGCTATAATATCTGCAAATAATATTTGATTTTGTTCATTATGAGTATAATAAATAAATCTTATCTGCAAATAATATTTGATTTTGTTCATTATAGTATAATAAATAATCTTATACAAAGGGCCACATCAGGGCTGTCACCACATTAAAAAATCAACTCACCAGTCATAAAAAAAAAAAAAAAAAACTTTCACACATCTCTTTAAATATCTTCTAGAAACACACCAGAAACTTCATTTAAAATCTTTCTTCCGTAAAATCTTAAAATCAGATGAAAAATGTTAATCTCTCTCAAAAACCGAACAGGATTTTCATGGACTCTGCTGTAAAATGTTTGTGTCTCACATCGTGCAAGTCCCAACACTCCAAAAGAATATGTTTCACTGTGAGTGGCACATGACATGGAATGCACCACGGAGCTTCTTCACTCTTTAAAAAGGTAGGACAATTCTTGACATATATCTTAGATACTTGGAAATTTTCTTGTTATATCCTTGGCTACAGCCAGACATCACAATAGTTTGATTTTGTTTGTAATGAGTAGACCAAAAATATACATAATGATGAATGTTTTGTTTGAAAAAACAGACACTT
This sequence comes from Conus betulinus, assembly GCA_016801955.1. NCBI lineage: Eukaryota > Metazoa > Mollusca > Gastropoda > Neogastropoda > Conidae > Conus > Conus betulinus. The sequence continues at coordinate 1,995 of JADBJO010030868.1, read as the reverse complement.
TCAGAACATAAACAAAACTATAGCACTAAAATCACAATGAAATACCACAAAGATGGGAACTGCACACATTATCCACAGCATCAGTCTGCACATCTTGCAAGCCTCTTGGGAATTGGTCTTGTTTAGCAGAGATGAACTAACAATAACAACACTAAGTGTAACTTCCAATTATTCTGTCAGTTTTCTTTCACACATGTGGTTTGGTTCACTCATGAACTAAGTGCGATTGATAAAAAGTCATCACCACAGTGTGTGTGTGTGTGTGTGTGGTGTGCGTGCGTGCACCGTGTTTGTTTGCCTTGGTCTTCTTCTTTTGCCTTAGTCACCATAGGACATGTACCTACAGGCAGCTCATTCAACACCTTCTTCCTTGCGCTGAACTCAGAAGCAATCTGAAGCGATCAAAGCTAAGTGCATTTTCGTTATTTTTTTTTGTTTTTGTTTCACCTGATGAAGACCTATGAGGTCGAAACGCGTTGTGTTTTGTCTTGTGACTCGTTTGTCCACGTTTCTCTGGGTGGTTCGCTAACATTTATTTAAGATTTGCTAAAGATAGGACTGAGCTACAAAAAGGCCACACCACAGATGATGAAAGCACACTACCAACTGAAAAATACACCGGTGTCGCCGAGAATACACCACACCACAGAACCTACGGACAGAAGGATCAGGATCCCACACTACTGCCAATAAATGCCAGTTATAGTTGACTGACATACATTTGGGCACACACACACACACACACACACCCAACGTTTTCTCCAGTGCCAAAATGGGAACAATCAACAGCAATCTTTGATACAGAATACACAGATTTATCAAAAAATGACTCACCTATTCTTTTAAAAAACTCACGTATGCTCTCATTTAGAAAATAATTACAATAATCATTTAAAAATATATACGGATGGTTCAGTGCTTGATAATTCAAATTCAGGAGCAGCCTTTGTAATCCCTAGTTTACACATTCAAAAGTTATTTTATCTTGGTAACAACTTATCTATATACAGTGCAGAACTATTTGCTATATATATTGAAGTCCTTGGATTTCCCTAACTTTTCCCAAACAACAGTCAACTTTTAATATGTGCGGATTCGAAAGCAGCGCTTCTTTCGATAAAGTCGCCCAATTCACGCATACGCCAAGATATGATAATTGAAATAAATCATTTAATACACCTTCTTTCAATCAAAGGAATTACTGTGACTTTTTGCTGGGTGCCTTCTCACTGCGGCATATATGGAAACGAAAGAGTAGATCGAGCTGCAAAACAAGCAGCCCAAAATAGTAATGATGCTGTGTCCGTTAAATGTTCTTAGTGTCAATCATATATTGACACGTTTCAAAAACAAAAGACATTTTTAAGAAATTGGGTATTGATGGTTTCACTGATGGATCGACTCCTTTGTCTTTATCTAGCATACTTAACAATTATTCTGTTCTTCAATCTGTATGTAAAGGTTTATTGCATAGTTCACTGAGTATTTATTTGTAAAATGTGTTAATTTATTGATTTGGTAATTCAATTGTCCATTGTTACTAGTTTCTATTTCGTTTATATAATTAGGATCCAGGTGGGGTACATGACAATTCGTAGGGCAAAAAAGGGGATACATTTTTAATAACATTTTTTTTTTTTAAACCTTGTTACAGACACATCCACTTATTCTCATTCACCGGGGGGGGCGGTTGTTTCAGGTTCTACAGATGGGAGGCCAGCCTGGACTTGAAACAGTCCAGTGACTCAGCTGTCACAACCTGAGGCAACTTGTTCCATTCTGGTATGGTCCTCGGAAAGAACGTCATCTGCCTGTACCGCGTCGTGCATGTGCGTATGTTGTAGCTCAGGTGGTTGTTGATCCTAGAGCTCAGCCTGCTGTCAGATGGTTTGGGCAGGTACAAGTACATAGAGTTAATGGAGATGAGTCTGTGATGGAATTTATAAAACGTCTCCAAGCGGGCTTTCTTATGACGCTGTTGTAGGGAAGGCCAAT
>JADBJO010030867.1:12500-17375 GCA_016801955.1 Conus betulinus | reverse complement strand
GTGTGTGTGTGTGTTGTGCGTTGTGTGTGTGTGTTTGTGTGTGGTGGTGTGTGGTGTGTGTGGTGTGGTTTGTGTGCTGCTTGCGCGTGTTGATATGTGTTCATGAGTATGTTACTTAAACGACTCTCTGTCCCATTTTTGTGGGGCTCTCTTGGGATGCTCTCTCTAGCTCTCCTCTCTCTCTCTCTATCTCTCTCTCGCTCTCTCTCTTCTCGTATATTTGATATTATATATATATCTATATTTATATATGTGTGTGTGTGTGTGTGTGTGGTGGGTGGGTGGGTGTGTGTCGAGTATGATTAGTAGGGGGTGACGTGATTTGTGAGTGGTGTGGTGTGGGTGAGAGAGGAGCGAGAGGAGCGATTGCTGGAGAGAGGAGAGAAGAGGGGGGGTAGGGGGGAAACGAAACGCACTAGACAGATAGACCAAACAAAACACAGAAGGATTTTCTGCCCCCGACTGGCTCCGTACCCAGAGTTGAGTTTGCTGCGGGCTCAGTTGGGAAGAGAGGGACCACCACAGTCGAGTTTCATCCACTTAATGGATGCGTCTCTGAGAGTGTTGCTCAAATTTCCTGACCAACAATGCAGGTGTCTGTATCTCTCTCGGGCCTGGTTGACGCCAGGATATATTATGAAAGGAAGCGTAGAGTACAGATCTGTCATGTAGTATCAGACCGAAATGGAAATCCGTAGCATCATCTTCATCATTCTCATTATCATCGATCAGCATTTAAAAAAAAAAAAGGTTCAAATTCTGTGGCCCTTCATGCCCTGCTCTCATGGTGACCTCAGTTTCGATGTACGCTCCACGTCTGTGGCCTGGTTTTGATTCCGTCGGGGTCGCTGGTATCGGCGAGTCCATGGGGGGCTGTCGTCTGGGACAGGACGTGGTGGCGCCTCAGGAGGGAGAGCTCACTCACGCCGGCTCCGCGATGAAGCAATTATTGTCGTCAGTAGGGGGCTTAGTAGGTGGTGGCCTGCGTATGTTGGATCAGAACAGGCGCCACAGAACACCACCAAAGTGACTTGGCAGCAGTGCAGTGTCTTCTTCGGTGGGTTGCCTCATAACATTAACTGCTCTGTAAAACGGCACTGTCTTTTCTTCGCTTCCTGTGGATTGCCGGCGTTTGGGGCTGCGGCGAGGCCGACCGGGCTGTGGCTGTGGACGGGGGTGTCGGAATGAGGGACGTGGGTGCACTGCCACTGAGGTGGAACAGAAGGAGGGACAGCTAAAAAAAAAAAACTTTAAAGAAAAATCAGGTCTTCTGAAAGAAAGAATCAGTCACATACTTTGGTATCTTTATATTCTTCTCTCAGACAGAAAAACTCGGATGATTTGTGCACAGATCAGGGGAGGGGGATTACTGTATATGGTGCACAGAAAAAAAAAGACGAATTATGAACTGATTTCCTTTCGATTCCTTTCCTTGACATACAACGTTCATTTGATTTGAATTTTACCTGGAGTGAAGTTTAATCGGAACGAAGCTGAATTAGAACTTAGGTTGTTTCAACTTTGTTCTCTCTCTCTCTCTCTCTCTGTCTCTCTGTCTCTCTCTCTCTCTCTCTCTCTCTCTCTCTCTCTATATATATATATATATATATATATATATATATATATATATATAATTATATACATAAAATATATTACATTCTGATGAAAAAAAAAAAACATTCTTATTAAGGAAGAAAAAGAATTTCTTTGCAAATATAAAAAGTAGGATTTGTAAGGTAAGATGAGACCTTCGGTATCTCAAACATGTTGACCTTTTAATGTCATCACAACTGAAAGAAAAACAAGCAATTGCTTTTTGGCAGATTGTATTTCAAATAATAATCTGTGTTGATGAGATACACGAAAATGTCAATCTCTGGGTATTTCTGTAAGTCTGTCTGCCTGCCTGCCTGCCCGCCTGTTTGTCTGCCTGTTTGTCTGCTGCCTTCTGTCTGTTTGTCTGTCTGTCTTCCTGCCTGCCTGCTTGCCTGTTTGTCCTGTCTGTCTGATGACGGACGACGACGACGACGACGATGATGATGATGATGATGATGATGATGATGATGATGATGATGATGATGACAACGACGACGACAACGACGACGACGACGGACGATGATGATGAAGATGATGATAATGATTGTGATGGTGATGATGATAATGACAATAACGATGACGACGACGACGACGTGATGATGATGATGACGATGATGATGATGACTATGACGATGACGTAGACGATGATGAGGACGACGATGATGAAGGACCTTCCACTGTCTCTGTTGCAGATCCGCGGACCTTCCACCACGCCCTCTCCCCACCACAGCCACCACCCCACCCCCACCCCTACACAGCAACCCCTCCCCACACACGACTCTTTCAACGGCCTGGGGCGACCGCGGGCGGCGGCGGAAACCCCCCTCCCTTCTCCTCCCTGCCCGAGGAGCACCATCCCCACCTCCACCCCCACCCTCCCGCACCCTCGGACCACGTCCTGCACTCCAGCCCCCACCCCCTGCAACAAACCCAGCACAACCACAGCAGCGGCCCGTGGGGTCCTCTCGGCGGAGCACCTGCCCAGCCAGGGCAAGAGCTCATACCCGCTTGTCGGGGTCTTCCAGGAGCCTGTCCTTCAAACACCAGGGACAGAGACTCCTCCTCGTCGTCGTCCACCTGCACCTCCTCCCACATCCTCCTCTTCCACAGACAATTATTTCAGCATGGACCGCAGCAGTGGCAGTGTGACGGTCCTTCCGGCTGAAGACCTTGTCCTCCCAGCAGCCGCCCCGGAGGACCTTCCAGACCTTCGGCCCCCAGTACCATCACAACAATCTCCAGCAGCAGCAGGGAGGGCATCCAGCCTGGAGGCGGGCCAAAGGGTTGGACGGGGGGTGGAAGAAGCCGGTCACCCCCACCACCTCTTTCACCACCACCACCACCTCCGCCACCACCGACGAAGACGATCGGACGACGACGTCGGGCAGCTACACGTTAGGTCCTGACGAGGTCCCATCTGACGTGGAGGAGCTGCACTTCCAACAGATGCAGGACATCATGGTCTGACCCCCCCCCCCTCCCTGCCCTGCCCTACCATACCCTTGCTCCGATGTGCTCAGGATGCTGTGGTGAATAGGACTTGTTCTCCAAATGACACACATGGTTGAGGTCCATTTTCATCTGGTCTTCTACGATGTGTTCCACTCTGCCCAGGTGATGGGACTTGGCTTGGGCGTGTCAATGGACAGACTTACGCGGTAAGGTCACATTGAAGGCAGAAGAAAGATCAGAAAAGGCTTAACCGGAGACTTGCTGCTGCGATGGTGACAGCTCGGGGGGTCCTTTAATTAAACAGCGATTCTTGGAAACGTCCCACACTGTTACGTGCTGGAGGTGAGGAGGTTTTTTTGTGTGTGTGTGTGTGTGTGTGTGTGTTTTTTTCATGGAAAATCGCTGGCATTGTCGTTTCTCCGGTGTTTTGCACACGTATCCCACATTTACAGAGGGCCATAGATGGATGGCATCGAGAACAAGTCTAGAAAGACTAAGATAAAGAGATGAAGACTTTAATCATATCGCTGATATTCGACTGCGGTGGTAAAGCACGAAGAAGACTCTAGCGGGCATCGCTGTCTGTGTGATTGTTCAATAGACTTGGACGATGTTGCCCAACAACTTTGAAGAGCTTAGAGCAAAAGACTGCATAGACTGTTATCCGTAATACTGTTGTGATGTGTAAAATGAAATCAAACAAAAAATACGCGTGCTTCAGACAATGGATGAATGAATGACCTGAAATTAAGGCTTCACAAACTAAATGTTGCCCATGTTCCCAAGCAGTGCGTTTCTTTGTAATGCAGCCTCTCAGGAGACAGTCCTACGTCTTTCCTGGGACAAGACATGACCTAGCCGGATCGGAGTCTGGACAGTCTGGTCATTATGCTGATCACAGTGAACTCTTCTTCACACAACTGCCCTTGATCGGGTCTTGGTCTGAAGAAACATCTGGGAGGCAGAGCCAGGGAGGTGCCCCGCCGATCTTCATGACCTCAGGCCGTAAGTCCAGCTGCTTGGTCAGATGAACGTCTTGAGGTTACGGCCTGTGAGATGTGACGTAGTCTTGATATTCTGCTCCGGAACTGGAAGACAGGAAAAGGACGCACGCCTTTCACAGAAAGCGTGCCAACGTCAAGCGTGCGGCTCCCGACCTGTTGGCTCTGACAGTACAGTAGACAACGGGGTATTATGACGCACTCAGAGAAGACGTCCAAAGGACAAAAACCTCACTCCACAAAATCATGTCTCAACATCGGATAGACCATCGGAAGACCAAAGAATCTGACCTCTGTTAGTTTGATGTCGCCGTCTCGCTGATCTAGGAATCGGAAAAGCATGTAAATGAAATATCCTTTGTGTAATTGCTGGAAAAAAAAAAAAAAAAACATTTGTCCACTGGATTGAATGCAGAGAGCGAGAAGCCATGAGCTGTGGGGAGATAACGAACTGTTCATTGAAAGAGATGAGTAAGACAGATTCATGAAATGACATGCTGAAGCAGAAATTGTCATCCTGAGTCAAGAAGCGGTCCATCCTTGTGGCAGTGAGAAAGTTTTTCTTCGACAACCGTTTTATTAAGATTTTTTTTTTTTTTCAAAGTAAAAAACTAGAATGCTACAGGTGGTGCATTTCATTGACACAAACGTCAATGTCGAAGACTCATCAAGAGAATGTGCATTGAAGGGATTGCCAGACATTACGTGTTGTTGATGTACATTCTGCTGTTCTGGACTAAAATACTGGTGAAGCAGTAAAAGACACTATTGCTGTGCTAGTAAGTGTGACACAGGGCTTGATTGTTTTGACCGGATTGTTAGTAGA
>JADBJO010030866.1:0-15000 GCA_016801955.1 Conus betulinus | reverse complement strand
AGGGATGGGTAACAGAAAGTAACGACACTAGGAATATTAAGCTGGGTTTAAAGTCTAGTACCTGTTGGTTGATCACATGTTTACTCTGATGGCATTTAGGCAAAAACTATTTTCTTTGAGTCATAAATGAGAAAGAAATCTTTACACTGATTTTGAAAAAGCGTTTGATCCAACGAACAGTGGTATTTCAGGCCCTAATCTGTTAAACAATGGTGTAGGATGGACGCTATATAAGTACATAATGTGTATCTATAGAAACCTGGAATCTAACGTCAGATGTAGGGGAAATATATAGGGCTTGATTCAGTGCACCAGTGGTGTGAAACACAGGTAATGTATGTAGCAACACGTTTTCTTTACCTATTAATGAATCAACGTCAGAAATTGTTTCCAGCAAAAGACATAGTACAGCATTTACTACAGACGTTTTACATGTATTCATTTTATTACTGACAACTTCCTTCAAACTCAGCTGAGCAATCTTTCTCGAGCTGCTAGTTCACTTTGGTTAAAAAACGAACATGGCAAGGAGCAACGTTATTGTGTCTAGAAAGGGTAGATATTAAAGGTCTACTTTATGGGTTCTCAATAATTGGTCAGCTTATGCAGTAAAACACCACTGCCAGAGACATTGCTTTCCAACCAGAAATGGCTCTCTGTGGATCTAAAGAGCAGTTCCTGTCCAATCCTTACAACAAACAACGTTTCATAGACTTGCTCAGCCACTCCCTTCAGAGCAGCGTTGCCGTGTTGCATGCAAATGGAGATGCTGATTGTCTCATCGTCAAGACAACCCTTAAAAAAGCAGTGGAGGTGAAAAACAGTACTTGTAAGCGAGGACACACCGACCTTCTGGTGCTACTCCTGCATCATCTCAGGATCAGATCACCACCCAGTTATTTCATGTCTTCAGGAACTAAGAAAGATTCCAGAGTGTGGGACATCTGATCTATCCAAGAAACTTTGGACACAGATGTTTGCAGCAGAATTCTTTTTACCCATGCATCTGGATGTGTGTGACACTACCAGCGCTATTTTTTCCTTGGGAAAATCGCTTCCCTTGAAAAAGCTGGCAATTCCGGATTTTTTTTTCGAAAGCAGGCAGATGTCTTTCTTTGGAAAAAGTGACACAAAGGACGTGGTTGCAGCTGGTGAGACTGCCCATGTATTTCTGTTTGGTGGGAGATCTGACGACAAGCTTGATAGACTCTGATATGTCAAGTATTCCCAGAGGCTGATCGTCAGCTCTTCAGCTTTGCAACCAAACAAACTACCTCCAACAGCATCAGCAGCGAAGTTCCATTCCATGCGATGCTACTACTAAGTGCAAGAGTGGCTTTTTTCTCAATAACGGCAGTAGTCCTGACTTCTATCTCAGCCCCCTTGAGTGGGGATGGCAAAGAACCAGCGGTATGTTGCCTCCAGTCTGCTGTGATGAGCCTGCTGCCCCAGAGGAGCTGCTGAACATCATTAAATGTACCTGCAAAACTGACTGCCAAATGGTCAAGTGTTCATGCAGACAGCACGGTCCTGTGTGTGGTGTGTTGTTTGCAGTGAGTGCAGAGGGAAAAACGTTGTTTAAACTCCATGCAGAAGATAGCGTGTTTTGATGACAGTGATTCTTCAGACGACAATGAGTAATGTCTCCATTTATATACTCGGTAAGAGAAATCTGTTGATTTCGAAAGCAGTCACAAGGTTATTTGTAAAAACTGTTGTCTTTATTTTTGAAGACAAAATCAAGCTGTACTCTGTTTCAGAATGATTACATTTAAGTGCAGTCTTAATTGTAGTGGTGAATCTGAAGAAACTATGGCCCAGGATGACAGTGCCTCTGAAGCACATACTTTAATGTGACATTTTTTTTCTGTGACAAAGGAAGATAATGAATGACAGAAATCGTCTCATACTCCTCCCAAGTTTTTATAACACACACACATACATTTTATACACACACACATGCAACACACACACACATATACACAACACATATATATATATATATATTGGATATAAAACTTGGAAAAAAAAAAAAAACACAGAAGTAACCAGATTCATTTTAAATTGTATATTCTCCAATAAAATTTTCGCTTAAAAAGCTTCTTCAGTACTGGCTACACACACACACACACACACACACACACACACACACACACACACACACACACACACACACACACACACTAACACACATATATATATATATGTATATATATATATATATGTGTGTGTGTGTGTGTGTGTGTGTGTGTGTGTGTGTGTTCGTTATTATCTTATATGATGACCAAATTTTCTAAATCATGTAAACAAACGTTTGTGGCTTTGTTAAACACATGCATGTGCACTCGCACATGCATGCACAAACTCTAATTCTAATAATAGTTATTATTATCATTGCTATTGGTGTCATTTCAAGCAAGAGTGAACTGAAAAAAATGACTCAAGAAAAAAAAAACCCCACTTTTTCATGGTAAATGTTCATAATAGTGGATAAGTTTTTTGAAATCACTAGTGGAGCTGAGCTAAAAATAGAAAACATGTCTAAAAAAATAGATCAGGTCCCCGCAGATTTTGGTAAACTTTACTTCATGAGATAAGGGACCCTTTCCACAATGTAAAAATACACAAACTATGTATAAAGATTTCACTTCACGCTGGGGGGAGCATATTTTCTCAGAGTTGTGCTCAGACCATCGGGCATAATATGTGCATCAATGAAGGAGTCTTACCAACAGGAGACAGAAAAAAAGACGCAGAGAGAGCAGAGAGAGAGAGAGAGAGAGAGGAGAGAGAGAGAGAGGGAGAGAAGGTGAGAGGGAGGAGGAGAGAGGACGAGAGGAGATGAGAAGAGAGGAGAGGAGAGAGAGGAGAGAGAGAGAGAGAAAGAGCTACACAGCGAGGAGAGAGCAGAGCTTAGGGAGAGGGAGAGAGAGAGAGAGAGAGAGAGAGCAGAGGAGAGAGAGGAGAGGGAGGAGGAGAGAGAGAGAGGAGAGAGAGAGAGGGCGAGAGAGGAGGAGAGAGAGAGAGAGAGAGAGGAGGAGGAGAGGAGAGAGAGAGAGAGAGGACGACGAGGAGGAGGAGAGGGAGGAGAGAAGAGAGGGGAGACAGGAGAGGGAGGCAGGAGAGAGAGAGAGAGGAGACGAAGAGACGAGGGAGAGAGAGGAGAGAGAGGACTGAAGAGAGAGAGGAGGAGAGAAGAGAGAAGAGAGAGAGAGAGATGAGCAGGCGAGAGGGAGAGAGGAGAGGGACGGAGAGAGAGAGAGAGAGAGAGACAGAGACAGAGACAGAGACAGAGACAGACAGACAGGGACAGAGAAGGAGAGAGAGAGACGAGAGAGAGGAGAGAGAGAGAGAGAGGAGAGAGAGAGACAGAGAGAGAGAGACAGGAGAGGAGACAGAGAGACGAGAGAGGACAGACAAGACAGAGACAGACAGGACAGTATTGAGACAGAGAGAGAAGAGAGACGGAGAGAGAAGGGGAGATATAAAGGATATAATCAACAAGCAAATAAATTATTCCGCACACATAGCCAAACTGCTATTCATTTGACATATGTAATGTGTTGGCAATGGCACACACACCCAGACACAAGACACAAACACACACACACACACAGAGAGACAGAGAGAGGGAGACAGGAGAGAGAGAGAGAGAGAGGAGAGAGAGAGAGGAGAGAGAGAGAGGAGAGAGAGAGAGGAGAGAGAGAGGGAGAGGGAGGAGGAGGGAGAGGAGAGAGAGGAGGGGAGAGGACGAGATGAGAGGAGAGGAGGGAGAGATAGGGGGGGGGGGGGGGGGGTAGTTATGTACATGCATAAGGCATAATCTGGGTGTAGTATTATAATCAGCATGATTAACCGACCAACACTTGGAAAGGGGGAGGGGGACACAGAGAGACAGAGTGAGACAGAGAAATCAGATCAATATCATATAAAAGAAAATGACATCTAAACCACAGAAAATTTGTTAACATATGCATGAACATGGTTTTAGACAACTGAGCACAGAAAAAACAAACAGAGAGAGAAAACGGGAAAAAACACAGACAGGGACAGAGAGAAAAGATAAACAAGGGATAACAAAATTTGGCCCAATGTCATTTATATTAGACACAGTCAATTCAAGAACAGATTGATCAAATTGGATCAGTATGGAATCAAAAGCAGTCAGGGCTGAAACACGGATCAAACTATAGCATTTAAACAGGCACACTATCTGTATCTGCCTATGGAACACTACAATTTAACAATTATGGAGAGAGAGGGTGAGGGGGAGAGAGAGAGAGAGAGAGAGAGAGAGAGAGAGAGAGAGAGAGGGAGAGAGAGAGTGAGTGAGAGAGAGAGAGAGAGAGAGAGAGAGAGAAAAATTATTAAACAGAAGCACTATGTCTTTGGCACAAAAAATGTTGCATGGAATATGGAATATTTACATGTTGTCCCAGTGTAGCAGCTTCAAGCTGTGAAGATGTGTGATTGTGATCTTGCTTGTCGTCCTCGTCAACACTGATATCACCTGAAGACATGGCACGTCTGAAAGCCACATCTGAGTCAGTGTGAATGTTCAGCCTCACGATCTGTCCACTTTGTACTTTGGCCAGGATATGTCCTCCCGATATCCAGGCCGACATAGTAGCCGAGTGTTTATGGCTCTGCGGAGAAGTGCATAGTTGGCTGCGATGAGGTCTTCCCTAATGCTCGCCCCCTTCCTTTCAGGCGCCTCTGGTCCCTCAGCTTTCCGTCAAAGAACCGTACCAGGGTAGGCCGCGGTTTGTCGCTGCTTCTTCTGCCAGTTCGGTGGGCCACCTCGATGTCACAGGGCTTGATGTTGACGCCAGCGCTGTCAGTGAAGATGTCACAGACTTTCTTCACACAGTCTTCTACTGACTCTCTTTCATGCTCTGCCACACGAAAATCACAAAGTGGCATTAACGCGAGTACTGCTCCAGATCATTGTTTTCTTTTCCATTTGCCTGATTTTCCCCTCTCGGTACTTTAATGTACAGTTCAGCAAATCCTGTTTCTTTGTCAGCTGTTGAATTTCCCCATCAACCCTGTCTTTCTTAGCCTCCATGTCAAATAGTTGGCCCTCTAAAGTGGACACCTTTTCCATGAAAGTAGTAGTAATGTTTTGATCTCTTGTCGCATCACGACAAGTCCTCTTTCGTTGCGAGCCGTCAAAAACGTTTTTTTTTTTTTTTTTTTTTTTTTTTTTTTTTTTTTTTTTTTTTATATACGCGCGTTAGAACGGCTTGGATATCGGTATTCATCTTCATTTGGACAGAAACGTGCTGGCTGTTTGTAGGTTGCTTGTTACTAGGGCGGTTTTCACCACAGAGACTAATATCACTTTCTTCCATCGATGAGCAGTGAAAACACTCGTTTTGCTCCTGCTCTCTGCCGTCACACATATTAATCCACTGGGCATGAATGACGGAAGTCGATCATTTTGCACAGTCACAACAAAACTCTATCGGTGCATCTTGCATCTGTACCCTTACTCTCAATGCGTGTCTCACTGTCACTGACTTGAACTTGAAGTGCTCGCGTCCATCGACTTCCGCCTCATTTCGCAACAAACATTCATACTCCTGGAATCACCATAGTCTGGCGAATCTATGTCTATGCCTGTTGTTGCACTGTCGCCGAAAATTAACACTCTATCGGTCAATTAGTGGGAGAGACGTAACGAGGCAACCCAGCATTGTCCATGAGCGACAACTCACCCTGGACATTTATTTCGTAGCGCTCCTCAGCATGTAAAGTCTCGCGAGCATGGCAAAGTGTGCTGTCGTATGTATCAAGCAACATCTATGAAAATCAGGAAATCAATTGTGTGTGTGTGTGTGTGTGTGTGTGTGTGTGTGTGTGGGAGCGCGCATTTTCGATTGTTAAGTGCAACCCACTACACGATATAGAGTTGAAGCGTTATGGCTTGATAATGGAGCATTGCACTGTGAAAAGTTCTTTTGTTTGCTGTGAAGAAATTTCTTGGCGTATCATTGCCAACGTCTGATTACCTACTACATTTGTTAGGACAAGGTATGCCCAGTTTGTTTAAACTCTTTGATAAGATGGACTTTTATTTACGAGATTCAAGTCTGCCTAAGATGTATGCAATGTTATATGAATAAGACGAACGAAAGTCAACTGGCTGACAAGAGAAAAGTTAAAACTACATGAACTAATTGGGTTGGGATGTGTGGCTCAATCCGGAGTAGGATACATGGCTGGTTTTCTAGATATGCTATAAACAAGACTGATGGATTACAGGTAGCAACGGCGGAATACTCATATTCATAATAATACTGTAACTAATTTGTTTAAGCAATTCAATTTGCTTCACTTTGTTCTAACCTATGTATCGGTGAAAATGGCCAGGCATTAAAAGTATAATTATGATAACATTTCAATTTAGAGTTTAACATTTGTCTATTCATTGTTGCTGTTACAAACGCCACAACGAACGAACTCTTTTTTCCCTCTGTTATGTAAAAGAACACAAGAAGATGTCCGTTGTTTGCATGTTGTTGTTCTGTCTTGATAGATTTCAGGGATCAGGTAATCCCTACAAAGTATCCAAATCATCCTTCATTGCTCAGACTCTTATTGCTTATGTCAACAAAGCATGAAAAATATTTCAAACAGTTTGGCGTTTACTTATTCAAAACATTTGAAATATGATCTAGATATTACTCATAGTCCTGTTGTTTACGTTCCTTTGTTTCATTACCGATTTCCGATTTCCAATAGTACGCATCGTCTATGCCACTGTTTTATGTTGTTTATGCACCTCTTCATAGGGGCTTTGCTCTTCTTGAATACATCCTCTCTCTCTCTCTCTCTCTCTCTCTCTCTCTCTCTCTCTCTCTCTCTCTCTCTCTCTCAATCAATCAATCAATCACTCACTCAATCACAAACACCTGCACTTTCTCCCATAAGAAAGCCGCCCAACTCCTCCCACATGCCTTCCCCTTTGGGATTTTTTTTTTTTTAATCGGCAAACATTTCTTTTTTTTTATTCACCGGGAACGTGATCCTTCCATGAGAGGCGATCGTCAACTTTCCTTGTTACGCCATTCTACCCGTCAACAAATCGTTAACTCTTCTTGTTACGCCATTCTACCCCTCAACAAATCGTTAACTCTCCTTGTTACACCATTCTATCTGTCAACAAGTTTTGGCCACCATGATCGAAATAAAAATTGATCTGTAACTCCTGGATTAAGTAATCTGCCTCTGTGGCAGTTTACCATACTGGAGCCATAAGGAATTTGCATTTTGTTTCCGTGTAACGCATAACTTTTTTTCTTCTTTACATATCTCAATCTAATGTTGCCCTATCACACACAACTTTTTTTGTGTGTGTGCATAATTCAATCCAGTATATGGTCTATCGTGGAATATCCACGCCTGAGCTCAGCTCTTTCCTCACACATTTTTGGCAGTTAACATCAGAGTCTGTCCAAAACAGCAGTAATACATTTCATTACAATGGCAGGTGCGATACTCCCCCACTTCCATATCAACGTTTTATATGAATCATTTTATCAATAGCTTCCGCTTTAGTCCAAAAACAGAGAGAGAGAGGAGAGAGAGAGAGAGAGAGAGGAGAGAGAGGAGGAGAGAGAGAGAGAGATGAGAGAGAGAGAGAGAGAGATGGCTTACTCTATACTCCTGATCACTAAAGCAAAATTGTAACTCTCTGCGCATGTGTGCGTGTTCGTGTTCGTGTGTGTGTGTGTGTGTGTGTGTGTGTGTGTGTGTGTGTGTGGTGTGTGTGTGTGTGTGTGTGTGTGTGTGTGTGCGCGCGCGCGCGCGCGCGTACGCACGCGCGCGTTTCTATGTCCGATTGTGTGTGTTGGTCTCTGCACATGTGGTGTGTGTGTGTGTGTGTGTGTGTGTGTGTGTGTGTGTGTGTGTGTGTGTGTGTGCGGTGCGTGTGTATGCGTGTGTGTGTGTGTGTGTGTGTGTGTGTGTGTGTGTGTGTGTGTGTGTGTGTGTGTGTGTGTATGCGCGTGTGTGTGTGTGCTTGTTGTTTTCCTTAGAGCAGAATATTAAAGTCATAAATCAATATTTTCTTTTCAGGCCCATTACTGCCTTGGTTTATGGCAACCACACACACACACACACACACACACACACACACACACACACACACACACACACACACACACACACCCTACATACACACACACACACACATACACACACACACACACACACACACACACACACACACACACACACACAATGAAAGAGAAGAGGAAGAGGAGGAGGAAGAAGAAGAAGGGGAGGAGGAGGAGGAGGAGACCGACAGAAAGAAAGCAAATATGAAGTAGAAGAGAGAAGATGATGATGAAACGCTTATGAAGCTGGCAGCGTACATGATTTAACAACGTCGTATAGATAGATACCTGCAGAGCGTTGTCTTTGAATAACCGGCAAAGTCACCTATGAACAATTCCATTCTTACCATGTGCTTCATCGTCTCTCAGGTCCTAGGCCATTTGAGTGAGAATGCCTATTATTTCAAAACATAGGTTAGCAACTGCTTGGTGGGGGGATGGGTGGAGGGGAGTGGGGGTGGGGGGGGGGGGCAACAAAAAAGTTCTGTTCTTGTGTACGAGAGTGTAAAACGTAAGCGTGACTTTCGCCGACCTGACGCTTTGCAACACACAGGTGACACATTATTGCCGTCAAATCGGTCCCAATAGTGCTACCAGAGTTAGTACCAGTCCCAGAAACACACACACACACACACACACACACACACACACACACACACACACACACACACACACACACTACCCAACCAACAAAACACAAACCAACCAACAAAACAAAACAAAACAGGATAGTATATATGTATTTTCCCCCCAGCTAATTACCAGAATGATGAACGCACACTGTGCGCTAGCTAAAAAAAAAAGAGAAAAAAAAAAAAGAAAAAAAAAAAAAAAAAAAAAAAACCGGAATATAAAGCATATAAACACATGCACTATTGCACAGCAGAATCTTAAAAGTTATAATGTCGGCCGTACAAACAACAGAAAAGAGAAGAAATGCTTTTATCTGTTGAACGTCCAAATAAATGATATTTCTTCACTGTTTCCACTCTACTGGACTTTTTCATCAAGCATACGTATTTCAGTTGCATTTCTTCTTTGTGCAAATTTAACCGATCCTTTCCCTTACTTCGTTAACAAGATGCGCTCCTTTGATGCCCGCATTGTTAGGACAAACAATGAATACATGAATGAAGATGTGGTCCTTTTTATTTTTTTCATTTAATATGATTACAGATAGCTGTCAATGTTCACCCTGCTCGACAACACGACAGAGACCAAGTGATCTTGCATTATGTTCCGAGAAAAAGGTAGTGTTGGATGATGATCAGAGAGAGAGAGAGAGAGAGAGAGAGAGAGAGAGAGAGAGAGAGAGAGAGAGAGAGACAGACAGACAGACAGACAGACAGACAGACAGACAGGCAGACGGACAGACAGACAGACAGACAGACAGACAGACAGACAGACTGAGCTGTGGCAATTCTGAGCACAGAAAAAGCACTATGAGCAAGGAGGGGTGGGGACAGAACACAAATCCACTGAGTGTAGAACAGCACAGAGCCTCTGATATCATGACAGCCAAGCAGTTAAAGGGAAGGCCTCACAGTGCATTATGCACGTAGCGTAAAGAACAAAGTTGCTGCTCTTAGCTTTCTTTTCGCCTTATCTCTGATGCATTACTATACTCGCACTCTGTACAACATGTGACCCCATTAGCAACATCAACAGAGATATTAGGTGTCTGACTATGACTACAGCACTTCCTTATTATGTTTTACAAACAAACCAGACAGTGGTGTATGGGCTGTAGGAGCGGAGGGTCTAAAGTCTTTTTTTTCTTTTTTTTGTGCATGTTAAGTGACACAGATAATGTATGTTCAAATTCTGTTGCTCGCCTATTTCTAGGTCACATTTTCAAGAGTCATGCTCTACTCTCTCTAATGAAACTCCCTGGCTGTCTATTTCAGAACGGATTGAGTACAAAGATGTATGTACATGTTGTGCGTGCGTGCGTGCGTGTGCGTGTGGTGTGTGCGTGTGTGTGGGGGGGTGTGTGTGGTGTGGGTGTGTGTGTGGTGTGAGTGAGTGCGTGTGTGCTTGTGAGTGAGAGTTTGTGGGTGGGTAGGTATTTGTAATAACTGTGTTGATTTAAAATTTGTGTACATATGTTGCTCGTTATCAGCGCCTAGCACTTTTGGCAAGGCGCATTACGAATGCTATGTAATTATCATTAATATCAGTTCTAGCATTAGCAGCATCATTACTGTTCTTATGTGGATCCTCATGTTCAACAGCTGGCATTCTGGCGTGGTTTCAGGTAAAGGAACACTGAAAGAATGAACGTCGACAACATGTTACTGCTGTGTGACGACTGTGTCCTTAAATGTTTGTATTTTTAGTTAATGGCGGATTCGATGTGGAACAAACCGGTAAGTACAACCAACATTCAAGGAATAAAGTATGGAAATTCAACTATGCAGTACATTGCAGAACATTATTTACAAACAGCTGTATCAATCCGGCAAATGGTCCAGGCAAAACTATGATAATACGAATGCAGTATTCCGTTACAAACAGATGTCAGCAAGGTTTAAGAACAGATAAACCTTAGGTTTCGTGAAACTTGTCCTTGGTAATACAATGTATGTATCTGATGACTTGATTACTTTGAAAAAAAAAAGCAGCGGTGGGATCAACAGAATATTATGGAATTCTGAAGACAGGACAGATGAGCATTGTACAAAACAAAGAGGACAGCCTGAATAAAAACCCTCACCAGGGGATGTACCAGACGGCGAAAAAAGCTGATCACTTGTAAATATGGAGGAGTCATTCAAATTCAAGACAAATCAGGGAAATGCGGGCGAACAATGCATCGTATAATGTATGACCAAACTATGCTCAAACTTGTATAACGGTAACATTGATGGAGGCCAATTTGTGTTGAAGAGTGCCTCCGTTCTCACAGTGACTGAAAATCGTCCCTAAAAGAGAAAGTCTGCTGAAAAGGACGGCGAAACCAGCAGAGTTGATACAAGCTGAGTGAGAAAAGGCTATGAAGATCATGAAAGTTTAAGTGGAAGGCAGATTCCCTTCTTCCTTCTACCACCTTTAACATTGCCTGAAAAGAATCAAGTATTCATTTATTTGGGATGGACATTGAATGTGCACTAAAACAAGTCACACGTGGTTCTAACGCACGACCATAAGCTCTGCTGGGAAAAACACTTCAAAATTCCAGAGTGGAATATCAGGTTCATTTTTTGCCTTCACAGAATCGTCCTCTTCTTCAGCAATGATGGCACCAGCCGACGACTGTAATCTATTCAGAACGGTTTGGAGCATTGCATTGCTAGAATGGCGGTCAGACCAACAGTTTGATATTTCTGATAGTTGATGAAATTCCTTTTATGTCAGCAAAACGTTCACAAAAGTGTAATCCTGATATGGAAAAACAAATGCAATAGGACTACCAGTTGTTATTATTACGTGTGTAAGGCAGCAATTGAAACACAGTTTTACTTCTTCTTCTTCTTCTTGTCCATCATCATCTTATTCTTCTTTCTTCTCTTCTTCTGAATTAGTCTTTTACACGCTGTCATACTACTTCTGTGTACCAGGGCATACAAACAGTTTCGAAAACTGTAGGGCAGCCATGTGAATGGATGCCGTTGAATAAACGAAGACAGAGTATGCATTGTTAGTGTATATGTGATCAGCTAGATTCATGTTCTGTGCAGAGTATACCACTAATTTTAACATCAGAGAAGCCGCTGTACCTGCATCTCTGAAGACTGGTGATGGTTGTGAAGTTGTAGGCTATCGCCTGAAACGAAACAACGAAGGCATCACCTTTCTACAGAAAAATCTATCTGACTGTCAGGACCACACCCGTTTAAGTTTCACAGAGAACCAGGGAGTAGTGTATGGTTTGTGGGGGGTTCCACTGTTTTTGTAACCTGCACGTGAAAGTCAGACAGGGTATGCGTGTGCGTGCTCACGTTCAACGGTCGGCATTCTGGTGTGGATTCACTGAAAGGAACACTTGGAGCATTGCAATGCGGTTACGAACACCACATGATACTGACATAACATTGAAATGTGATTACCATGTTCTTCAAGATTTATTTTTTCAGTCAGCTGCGAATTTAATGTGGATAGCAAATCATGGATATACCGGCAGCTACAATCAATTACAAGCGATAAAATACAATAATTTATTGTTACAAAATATGACAGAATATTCTGGATATGTAAACATACCGTATGTGTGTGACACGATGTCTTTTAGCACAGACCTGACGTTACACTCCGAACATGTCGTCATGGTCAGTGTTCTGCAGTCATACCAACTTGTCCCTGTTTTGATATCAGTCCTTTGCGACTTGAATACAAAAAGCAGAATACATCTCAGAATCATAGTACTATCCTGTGTGCTGAGCGTTCCACACCAGCGTCCATGTTTATTACGTCATATATTCGAATTCACTTTGTTCGTGGTGGTTTTAGACTAGAGTTTTGTCAAAATGGCCTTTTCTGCTTCTACGTCTCTACACACCCTTATAAACTGCGAAGTGGGTTGTTCAACTGTTCTGTAATGAATTATTTCAAATTCCATCACTTTCTGCAGTGTAATCTGAAGACAGAGTGTGAAGATGGGACGGGATGAAACAGAACACTGTCCCTTCAGTGTCCTAGATGTCAGGGGATGGTGGCCTTACAACTAACAAGTGTTTAAAGTAGTCATGTTAAAGACTAGTTCACGTAATATGCATTATCCCATGAATGTCAGAAATATGGCCAGCAACTTGCTTCTGTCAAAACTAGAAAAGAACTGGAAAACTCGCTACCTATTTTCAAAAATATTATATGTTTCAAGTTACGTTTGGTTACACTTCAGGCTGGCACCTGGTGCCTTTTATATATAGCAGATTCCGTAAGTGGTCTGATAAAACAACATATTCCATGACAATCACTTCATATTGTACGCACATTTCAGATTATTCGAGGGGGAATATGGAAACTGGGTTGGAAATCCTGGGGTTACGAGACCATCTCTGGGGATATGCAGCCACTATGCGAATTAAGATTAGATCTGCTGGGTGTGTTTTTCGTAGCATTGCACCAGCAAATCAGAGTCCGCACAGCCCACTTTCACACACACCAGGAGGCTTTACTCACTTGTTCACACAGTCACGTGATCCATAGCTTTATGTATTGTAATATCGAACGTTAGTTTGGGAATACATATAATTCTGAAGGTTTGCATTCCCGAAATGAATACTGATCAGGAGCATGTGTTACCAGCTAAGAAAAAATACACGTATGCACTTGCAATGTTCAGTTGTATTAAGAATGTTAACTCCAATACATCATACTGTGGTGTGTGATTCATACAGGACGTCCAGATAAATCTGATGAGTCCTTTTGGTGCATCCTTTGTGTCAAGGCTTCAAGTGCTCAAAATGGTCAGTGTGCATTGCACACTCAACACTGTAATGAGCACTCCTGATTGTCTGAATGATTCTGATGAGATTAGTTGCTGCAGCAGACAGAATTTGGCTGGTGCACGTACTGCATGCGGTTCATAGATGTGAAGATGACACCCAGCGGTTTTACATTAACCTGGATGGGCACCGGTTACTTTACACAAAAGACAATAAGAACTGAAGAAACCTGTCCCTGCATCTCCAAAAATTATCATTGTGCATCTGAATGGTTTGTACTGCCTCCTATTACACTCGATGCAATGGATTCTCTGACTGTCTAATGGAGAGGATGAGCAAGACTGCAATACGATTCCGATGTTCTGGATTGTTCCAGTGTCGAGCATCTGCAGTGTCTGCATGAAGATCATCTGTGTGATGGCTGGGCCAGTGTCCACAACGAGATGATGAACTGATGGCGGACATGGACCTTGTCCTGGAGGTGGTGTATGTCAAGGCCACTCCTTCCTTTGCAGAAAACACGTTTCCTGTTCATCGTTTCTACCAAGCTACGATATAGTGGACGCCACAGGATCAGGGATGTCACTGTATGATTTTAAGACACAACACCTATAGCATTAGTCTTATTTAGCTAGTTGCTATATTTCTAATGTGTTGCAGGCATTCAGTTTCCCAACCTACAGTACATTGATCTTGCAAGCAACCTTTACAAATTCTTGACATTCCTAGTTTTCTCGAGCTACAAAAACTTGAATACTCTTCCGCTTAGCAGGAAACCCCATCAGGTCCAAACACAAGAGGGTTGTCACCACAAAGGTATTCATATTCACTGACGCTATTAGATGTATCAGAAACACATCTTGACACACTGAAACAGTGAACAGTCTATATTCTTGCCCCTAGTGGAACATTTTAAATTTTTCCTCTTCAGACATTAGAATCATTGGGCCTTCAGGTTTTAAAAATATTCCACGTCTGCTTGAAATGGACATGAGATTCATCCCACTTACTGATTTCCCATTAGATTTGCTGTCAGCGTCAGTTGATTTTACAAACCATTTTTGCATCCAAAATACAGGTGTGCGAGTGAGAACTTACTTCCAAAACAGTCGGGAAAAATCAATAAGTGCTTCAGTCTTACACTGTACTTCCTTCATGCACAAGCTGATTCCCACCCAACTCTACAGAGTTTTCTTCGGGTGGTCTGTGTGTCTTCCACAGTAGGAAACTGGCTTGTCTCATCAGACTATTTACACTCAAAGGAGGGTTTTGAAAACAGTTCGCCGATGATTGCTAAGTTGCCTGTTTGCTGAATGCTGTCTGGGATGGCACCGTCAGTATTGTTAAGCAGCTAGGGAGATATTAAGTCTCGTTACACAGTTCACTCGGAAAACGTAGGATCCACAGCCCTTCTTGTAAGCGTGGCTGAGTTCCTTTTTCTTTCTGTCCCGTGAGATGTCAGTTTTGCTCATTGGGTTCATCACTATAGT
>JADBJO010030865.1:0-17378 GCA_016801955.1 Conus betulinus | reverse complement strand
GTGTGTGTGGTTCATGGGGTGTGGTGTGGTGTGGGTTTTGTGTTCTTCAAGGGTTTTTTTTTTTCTGTGTGGGTCAAGTGCAAATCAGGTCTATATTTTCCGTTTTTATATTCTGTTTTTCCTAGATTTCTGCTTTCATCCCAACTCACCATGTCTCCACTCTCCAACCACCCCTACCCCAAATACAACCACAATTCCTCCCTCACCCTGGCCTATTACCCCATATTGTCTTGTTTTTTTTTTTTTTTTAACTTGGTATGCGTTGCAAAGGTCAAGACTGCTAGCTTATGTTAGGGAGCTTCGTTCGGATATAAATCTGCGCAAGCTTCTTTCATAGCATGATTACGTCGTCAACCCAGCCCGGAGATACAGATACCTGCAGCGTTGTACGGGAAAATATGGGTCCCTCTCTCACCTGTAAGGACTTGCTCTACTTCTTGGAGACGTGACTGGATCTGTTGAAGGTCCAGAGGTCAGCAGGTTCTGCAGGCCGGACAGCCGCTGTTCCAGACTGTTCAGCAGGTACCCCTCAGGGCTGCAAGTACAGTCCAGCTCTGCCTTTACGTTAGATCTCCCTATTTCATATGAATGCGAGCATGCCTGTGCACGCGTGCAAGAGCGCGCACTGCACGGACACACACGCGCGCGCGCGCGCAACAACACACACACACCCACGCACGCGCGCGCACACACACACACACACACATGCACACACAACACACACACCACACACACACACACCACAGCACACACACACATTATCATTATCATCATCATCATATCATCATCTTGTCATCATCATCTCACTCTTCTCCCTACCCAAAGTTCCCGGCATCCATCCTTTGCTGCACATGTACCCCGATTGTACAGCAAAAAAGTGTCGGTGTGCTGTTTGATAATGCTCGGGCACTGGATGCCGAAACTCTGAATGCAATAATCATCAATAACTTTTTTGTTATCACCATTAATTAAAAGCACACGTACAAATGAATTTATATGAAAAGACTGGATAAAAGTCCCTTCCCCATTTTTCTTAGATCATAGATGAAAGCGAGTAATACGTATCAAATTACTTATGAACATATCACAAATGAATATCGTATTAGCCTGTTTCTTTGGTAGTTTTGTGTATTTGTGTGTGTGGTGTGTGTGTGTGTGTGTGGTGTGTGTGTGTGTGTGTGGGTGTGTGTGTGTGTGTGTGTTGTGTTCTAATCATGAAAGTTAAAATTATATCTTACATAAGAGAGAGAGAGAGAGAGAGAGAGAGAGAGAGAGAGAGAGAGAGAGAGAGAGAGAGAGAGAGAAACTATCAGGCGCATGAAAACAATAAACAAATCAATACATATGAAATGAGAGAAAGCGAACTGCGGAAAGAAAGACAGAAACAGCGCGCATAAAGAGCCTATAAATCTGAACAAAACGGAAAACAAAGACAGAACCGTGAAATACTCGAAGCCTGCAAATGATTTAATCAAACCAGCAAAAGGTCTATCGTTGTCGTACTTGTAGTAGTTGCCGTAGTAACTGCCAGCCGTTGGGTAGCGGAAAGGGAGTGCCTGACCTTCACCCCATGACCCCAGCAGATATAGAAGACCGACCAGGGGGAACATTGTGTCTTCCGCTTCCAGGTCAGTTTGAAATTCTGTAGTGGAACGCGATTATCTCAATCTTTCGATGATAAATAAGTAAAAAAAGTACAAAGCTTTCGTTCAGTTTATTGAACATCAAAATCAAGCAGTTAAAAATACAGCCATATAGGAATACCAGTCATATAGGAATATCAGTCTAGTGTGTGTCGTTTTTGCCCACTGTAAAGCATGATTCAGTTACTGAGCAACAAAAGTTTAGGTAACTATGAAAACACTCACTGCAATCTATGAAGATGTACACCACCTCCGCCATCTAAACACGTACACACGCGCGGGCGCGCGCGCGCGCGCGCACACACACACACACACACACACACACACACACACACACAGGGGTGATGGGAGAGAGACAGACAGACAAAGACAGACACACACGGACACAGAGGAGAGACAGACAAACAGAGAGAGAGAGAGAGAGAAACAGACAGACAGACAGACAGACAGACAGACAGACAGAAGTGATGGAAACTGATACTGATCCATCTTTTTCGCATTATTTTTCTTCTCTTTAAAAAAAATTCTGGTGTCTATAAAGCTCATGAGACTACGCACTCGTCATTATTGAAAATACAGAAGCATCTAACTTGAAGCCTACTCATGACCGAAAATACTTAGAAACAGCTGGAATTAAGTTAAAATTGGAAGGGGGGGGGGGGGGGGGGGGGGGGGGCTAAGGGAGGGGACAGGGAAAGTGATACTAACCCGCTTGACTGGCATCAGTACTGTTTCTGTTCTGGTGCCAATGATGAACGTGAACCCACGCCACAGCGGTGAATGAAATAGAGAAGCACTTAAGGGGGTGTGGGGAAAAGGGGTGGGGGGGAGGGGGGGGAGCGGGGGGGGGGGGGGCATTTCATGAATGAAAGTAATCAGAAACAGTTGGGTTTAAGTTTAAATTTAAGGTAACACATCATCCATTTTGGAAGAAAAAAAATTAGCATGGGCATCACCAGGCCTATTTTCAAGTTACGATCAAATATGTGATTTGGGAATGCTTAAATTTGGCTTCAATTGGTATATCAAAACATTCCCGAATAGAAAACTGAAAAATGAGAGCATTAGTAAGCGAGTCATCCATCTAAACAGAAGTTAGGCAGGCAAGCAAAAATGAACGCAATGATGGGATGAAGGATTATAATTACTGAATTTACAAGCTTCGTTTAAATAACCAAATCATCAATTTACTTCATTTGTACAAGCTAAAGCAACACAGTATTTATCAGGGATCCATGTGTTTATCTATTCTATCACAAGTTATGGTGTTTATATTACACTTATTCTCGGTTACAGACAAAGCTCTAAGCGATTTACAATCAAGTTTACTCAACATTTACAAGAGATACTCTGTAAACATTAGCCATAATTACTCATAGACCTGTCTTTCTTCGCTTTGAACGAGTTCTTCAAAATAGAAACACGACCGTTTTATTCGAAAAACTCGCACTCTAGGACACACCCACATGTCCCAATAAGTCCTCTGCAGACCAGCATATGAATGTACACTCTAAAAACATATGAACTCACGTTCTGGGAGAGAGAGGGTGCGCGTAGCGCGCGCGCGCGCACACACACACACACACACACACACACACACACACACACACTACACACACACACACACACACACAGAGGAAGAGACAGAGACACACACACACACAGAAAGAGAGACCGAGAAACAGAAACAGAGAGCTACAGAGAGAAAGGACGCAGAGACAGAGAGACGCAGAGTCCCTGAACTTTGCAGTTTACATGTAAGGCCAAGAGCATATATGAAAGGGGTACAAGTTTCAATGGGAAATGAATGGAAAGTTAAATTGAAAAGGGGGTAAGAGGGTAGTTCGGTTTTATAAATGAAAAGACAAATTTAGGCATCATTAGAATTGCCAACAAAATTTCAGCTTGGTCCATATTCGTTGCCAAATGTACTTCAGAGACTTACTTTTAGAGAATCAGAATTGCCAACAAATTACCTTGTACATTCGGTGCCAAATGTACTTCAGAGATACTTTATGAGAATCCCTCAGTCCGTAACAAAAATGTACATTCCCACACTTTTTGCTGCAAAATTTTCGGATTTAAGCATTTTAATAAAAATCCTTCGTTTATTTTATGCTATTTGGATAGATATTTTTATCCCAGAAGTATTCATACTTTTTCATTTAAAACAGAACATGGACTTTTATCCTATCACAAAATAGACATTCCTGTGATTTGTTTTTTTATTGTGTCTATCATTTATGATGATTAAATCATAATTCCCAGCCGAAATTTGGTAGCGGCAGTACAAAACTTTAGAATTATGATCGCCAAAACAGATACTTGAATAATTTAAACGACCTGTATGATTCATACCGATCACTAACCAGACAATAGTAGGTTCCATTCCTGTCGAGAACAATCAAGAGACAGACAGACCGACAGACAGACAGATCTGACCTCAAGGAAGGAATCGCAGCGCTCACAGACGACGGTCGCAGCCGCAAAGCAAATAACTGTGCACGTGAGAACGGAGACGTTTCCCGACGGCCTATTTATCCATGTCACGGTCCACGTCCTATCACGACAACCGACTAGTGACGCACTCGAGTGAATGAACGACTTGGCCGTTGGAAATCCATAACAATGACGAAAAAGACCCGAAGGAGCTAAAGGGTTACCGGGACCTCGTCTGGCATCTTCACGGCATGCAGCGAAGCCAATGAAGCTACAAGCCCTGAGGTGTGGTCAGTGGTATCCTGTTAGCATACTAGCGTCCGATAGGCATCAAGGTTTTCACCATGATTCCGCCATATCCTGACGCAATAAGATAATGGATTAGAAATATCTCAGGGTTTGTCGTTGCTTGCCTGACATCCCTCATTTATTCAAGACCCAGGGGAAGAGAGATGTAGGGGATAACTTTGGGGAAGGTGGGGAACGGGCAGGAGGGGGGGGGGGGGGGGGGGATGGGGGGCGGAGATGGATGGGGAGGGAGGTTAATAACATCACTGTGAATCATGATAACTGAGCTGGGGTTGCAGCCTATCAGCCGATGGCTAACGTCTTCGCCGAGCATGAGCTGCTGTCTTTGTGGAGTTAGGTATTATTAGGATCTCTCTCTCTCTCTCTCTTCTCTCCCTCTCTCTCTCTCTCTCTTCTCTCTCTCTCTCTCTCTCTCTGCGAACATTACAATATAGCTTTACTTTCATTTTGAATGAGGGGGATGCTGCTTCCTTCGGGCTATTATGATCGATCAGCACTGAACTCCAGGGGATATTTAGACTTAACTATTTGTGCTACGATGGACGGTGCATTACTTTGTTTCCATCTGCTTGAAATCTTCCAGCAGCAGCTCAGTGTACAGCTGATAACGCCACTTTAGTCCTCGAAGAGATGGGTGGAGGGGGCTCTGGCAGTACGAAAATCGCTGCCGCTCTTCTGGAAGTTCTCTGCTGGTTAGGCCCACTTACTTCCTCGTTTCTCCCATCTCTTTGAACCTACTACCTTTGCATTTTGGTTTTCTCTACAGTGTTTCTCTTCTTCTTCATTCTTTTGTTTCTTTCTTCTGTCTTGTTTGTTCTGTTATGATTCTTCGTTTCTTTTTTTTTTCTTTGTGTGTGGACTATTTTTCATGTGTTCGTTATGGAATTTTGTCATACTTATTTCATGGTCAAAATTCATCGGAGCCGTCTAACATTGGTTTAATAGTGACGTAGAGGTGTAACATTGTACACTGTTGTACAAGGTGGACGTAGAAGTCTAGGCATGTACACACACACACACACACACACACACACACACACACACAAAACACAACACAATGAATGAATGATGAATGATATTGTTGCGTAATTCAAGAAACTTAAAAGACCATATTCAGCGCCACCTAGCAAGAGAAAGATTTATGGATCAACAGGCACATGTGTAAGCAGAGTCCCCCTCACCCTCATTCCCACCCACCACCTCCTAACAGAGCTTCCTGGCTCGGCTGAAGAACGGTTCATAAAGTCAGAGCGCATTACCGACATTAGCTGATGACGAAGCGGTCTAACATCAGATTTGCAGGCCTACATTCAAAAGCAAAAAAAATGAGGAATGTCAAAAAGGCTTCTTTCTCCCATTTCCCACCTTTGATTTTCCTCCGGTATATTAGTCACTGTTACCATGCTCACGATCATATCACCATTATCGTCGTCGATTCTCGTGCACAAAAAACAAACAAACAAACAAGTAATTAAAACAAACACACAAAAAAAAGGGCCCTAATTTTGATTAAGGGGAAGGAAAGTAAATTCCATATGTATTTCCTTTCTCTTCCTCGAGTTGTTCCCTGCATCATGACCTTCGTGTGTGTGTGTGAGCGCGCGCGGGCGTGTGTGTGATGTGTGTGTGTGTGTGCGCGAGCGCGCGCGCGCGCGCGCGTCGCGTGTGTGTGTGTGTGTGTGCGCCCGCGTGCGCGCCTGTGTGGTGGAGTGTGGATTGTCTTGTATTCACGTTGTGTGCTGATCAAAGGCTGGGATCCTCATGACAAGCATGCCTTCAACACAGACCAGAGCGACAAGTGAACGCCGAGGTCTCTTACTTCCATCAGACAGAAGTTAACACAACTGGACCAATCCACGTAGTCGGACATACACAGTGATATTCATAAACAGAGGAGATGAAAAACAAAGAAACACATCGGGGACTGTGAAAGGCGGAAAGTTTCACTCTTGCCATTAGAGAGAGATAGTTGATATAAAGGGAAAGAATGTTTGCACCTTGCCCATTACTCGACAAGGAAGTTGTCCCGTTGCGCAGTTTTACCTTCTCTCGCCTTAGTTGCTGTTTTCTTTTTCTAATTGCATAATTATTACGCAGAAGAACATGGACAAAGACACACCTGAAGGACCCCGAAGGTGCGAGAGGGACCCAGAGAAGCACTGTCCTCAATGCCGAACAAACCAGCTGGGAGCAATCCTGCACCACCCTCGGAAGTCTGTGCTGTGTTCAGATTCAGATTCAGATTCAGAAAACTTTCTCTCTCGTTGAAAGAGAAATTACATTCGTGCCGCTGCCCGTAAAGTTAAGAACATACATATTTATAGTTACAAACGTGACACTGAAAATTAAAATACTTTCAAGCAATAAAACATGCGTGTTTCACCAAAATGGGAATTTCAATCTTTCTCTTTTTTGGTAGTGCAAAAAAAGCATGCACTCAACCACTCATAATTATAGATACATACGTGTGTGCACGTATGAGAGAGAGAGAGAGGAGAGAGAGAGAGAGAGAGGAGAGAGAGAGAGAGAGAGAGAGAGGTGAATTATCATTAAAAATCAGTAAGATAAGACATATTCCAGACATTCCTATTCCTCACTGTTCAAGGACATGCACACATAAACACACACACACACACACACACACACACCAGCACATACTTTGCTTAGAATACAAATTCACTTCCTTACTCCAGCATCTATACTTTTCCCACTTGCTCACAGACATACACACCCGCGCACATGCTTATGTCACAGGTGATCCACCGCCTCTTCTTACACGCTGTGTTTGTTTAAGAGCGCAATGGATTTGAACACAAGGCTCTTTTTTGTGCGCATCAGCTCAGCTTTGGGGAGACAAAATCGTCAGCCTGTTTGAAGGAGCTCAAACCTGTCGCGCAAGCGTATGCCCACTGTCCCACATATTCACATAAGGGTGCAGACACGCACAGGGCATTCCACTAAGATATCAAGAGACATATCAACTGCTGCTCTAGCGGATACCTTTGTGGTACTGGCACTGGACCGCCACACAAATGAATCACCACGGCAGCGTCCCCATGGGCCCATGTTCATGACGTGCAGAGCCCACCGGCGAAAAACGCCACGCCGTCAAGCAAACTGATGTTGTATCCCGCAGCCTCACTTGTTGCTGTTCCGTTGAAAGAGGAATGTGAAAACAGCAAAACTCCAGACACGGCCAAGCTTTTCCCATGAGGTCTTATGTGCTCTCTGAAGAGAATCCCGGCTTACAGTCTTTCCTGCTGTCTGCAGGACTTACTCTGTGATCAGTGGGTCTTTCCTCATCATCACTGGGCCTGTCCCCAGAAGCGGCCAAAAGTCAGACAAAAAGAAAAAGACACAGCCGAAGGTAGTTTCTTTTCTTGTGTCATTTGCATCTTACGCACAAGAACAAAACAACTATATCTACCTCTCCTGCTTGAAAAGCTTCTTCAGATCCGACTGTCCTGAGGAAAGCCAAAATTGGCACAGGACATCTGTCTGGAACATGGAATGTTGTCCAAACAATGTATTCTTACGCGTCGGTCTGGCCAGTCAGTATTCTCCGACACTGCTAAAGACTGTGATGGCTCTTGCCTTTACATTGTGCGCTGATCACAGGAGCCGCGATATTCACATTGTATGCTGATCACAGGAGCTGCTATTAAGAGGAACAGCAATGACATTCAGGAGCCACTACATTGTGATGATATTAGGAGCCACGGCATTCACATTGTGTGCTGATCTCAGGAGCCTTGCTACTAACATTGTGTGCTGATTCAGGAGCCTTGCTACTAACATAGTGCGCTGATCTCTGGAGCCTTGCTACTAACATTGTGTGCTGTCTCAGAAGCGTGTGTGTGTGTGAGTGTGTGTGGATCTCAGAAGCCTGTGTGTGTGTGTGTGTGTGTGTGTGTGTGTGTGCGTGCGTGGTGCATGTAGATGGTTGTGTGGTTGTGCGTGTCTGTATGTGTTTGTGTAAATGAATGTGGGGCACTTGCTCGTATGATTGCCTCTGTGTGTGTGTGTGTGTGTTGTGTGTGTGTGTTGGCGCGAATTTGGGGCAGGCGCTTGTGTCACCACACGCGCCTATAGTAAGCTTGCGTAAACACACTTGCGCGTGCGTGTGTCCATGTGGAATGTAGGCTTTTGTCTGCTAAACGTTTTTTCCTCCTCCGGATTCATGAGGCTGACCATTATTGACACAGTGGGTGTGGTGCGAAGAAGGCGTGGTTCCAATACTGAAAGGGAATGACGACAAACGCCTGAGCGTTTTGGCAAGAGTTTTTTTTTTACCTAATGTCTGTTAAAACAGGTGTAGGTTTGAACGTGCGAATCTCACCGGTCGCCCAGAACTAAGCAACTGTTTTGAGTCCACACCTTGTCCTTCAAAATCATCTTATTCGGTGAATCAATACCCGTCCATTACAAAACACAGGAATCGACGACACCTTTTCACATGCCTTCCGCCCCATCAACCCGCTGAGAGTTCGATACCATCACGTGACATCACCAGCGATGCGACGAGTACCTCAGTCAGTGTTATCACTGCGCGGGGGCCCTCGCTCACTCAGCAGACGACAGCTGGAGAGAGAGAGAGAGAGAGAGAGGAGAGAGAGAGAGACGAGAGAGGAAAAAAAGAAAAGAAAATCGAGGCGGGAAAGGTAGACTGGAGCCCACGCCCGAACGAAAGCACAGCTCGCTGTCAAATAGCAGCAGACCAGGCAACTCGTGGTTTTTTGCTAGAAATGAGTGCAAGACAACTTGTGACCGCAAAGCGGCACAGGATAGCGAGCGAGAAAGAGCAGACGACACTTGAAAACACTGGGGCGTGACTGTTGGTTCTGAAAGAAGCTGTCTTAAACCACTACCTCAAGTGGCGAATAGGGAAGTTCAGAGATAAAGTCGCTTCCATTGAAGAGGAATCTGTGTCAACAAGTCCCGTCGGAACAGAGTACAAATCAGGTGCAAGTAACGGAGCGGATTCAACAGGATAAATCAGATGAAGGAAAGGGAGTGACACAAGCCGAGTGGGTCAGGCCAGCCAGAAAGAGGAGAGCGAGTGAGCCCAGGGAAGGGACTTCAAATTAGAAAAGAAAAAAAGAAAAAAAGACAACAAAGTCTGGACTGTATATTGGATCTATTGGCTTTTGATGCGTTACTGTGTGTGACCCGATTTGTGACCTGGCTTTCTTCATGGAGCGTCAGAGCCCACAAAGTAAAACGAAAATGACGACTGTGTTGTTGTGAAGAAAAACGCCGCGTGCGTTAGGGGAAAAAAAGTATAAAATACATACATAATATATATATATATATATATGGTTCAGCGGGGAGCGAGACCAGGTAAGTCAAATAATATCTTCTCAGGTTACGCATTGGCTTGCCATTAATTCTCTTTTTTTTTCCAATCAGAAGCATTTCATAATGATTGTTAGGCTTGTGCTCGTGTACTTTCAATGACACGTCTGTTTGGCAATAAACTGTAGTCGAAAACAGATGGAATCTACATAGCCTATCTGAAGAAAAGAATTGATTTTTTTTGCTTACCGATTTTGCTAATACACTATTCAGCCACGACATGAGGAATCATGTCGTGGAATCATGTCGTGGTCGTTTAAAACAGAAAAAATTCAAACACTGTGATTGAAGTCTGTGGTACAAAACTGCAGCTCTCTTAAACTTTATGTATCTCGATCTCAAATGTTTATGTAACCTCTCTCTCACACACACACTCACACACTCTCGACCACACACACACAACCACACACACACACGCACACAAACATACACACACACCATGCACGAGGACAGTGTTTAAATCTTAGTTTTTTATGACAGATACATGAGACGACAGACATGCAGGAGCCGCATAAAAAGGGACAGAAATAAACTTAAGTCCCAAGACCAGCCCACCCCACCGCCCAAAAATACCACCATGATAACAGTGCTCTGCAACGGTAAAACAGATCAGCGTCATCGTCGTCATCTTCACTAGCAGAACTCCGGTCAGAATAGTTATACTGGGACGAAAAAGTAGCAAACGGTATTCATTCTTCAGTAACGGTGGGCGATGCTCGTAAAAGAAGGATCACCACCGGTGACGCCTCGGGAAAAAAACATAACCGTTCGATTTTTATGGCATCATCTCCGGCCTCTTCGGTAAAGTCATCACCGGCTGTCTCAGTGAAGACGTCTCCATCTTCTTCGGAGAAATCCTCGCCAACAGCTCGGTCAGATCATCACCAACGCTCTCGGTCAAGGTCTCCAGTGGCTGTAGCTAATTCATCATCTGCGTCCCGCGCTGTGTTAAAGCTCCTCAGGTCAGACAGCAACACGACTGCCACCACTCACCCAAGCCACCCACCCACTGTTCTTCCACGTGTTAACAGCGGAAAAGTCCCAGTCATGGCTGGACCACGGGTCAGTCTGGAACCCGCAAAGGGTCGTCCTAATAACCCAGACTCCAAGATGTGACAGAATTCAGACTGCCTTGCTTCTTTGCGGCTCTGCCACCGGATGACTATGTCGCCTCCACGTTGACGTCGCACAACAGCAAGCCGATCTCCCCAACACAAACCACCACACAATTCTAATCTACAAAATCCTCCTCAGGGATCGCAACAGCTCCATCTTCATCCCGGGTCGTGGTCACACACAGTACCGCGCCCACCAAAAAGCCGACCACCACCACCACCACCCAAATCAATCCCACGAGCGCCACCACTGCCACCACCATCACCGCACAAACCTGGTCCACCTGCGAAAAGTCAGCAATCTCATGCACCACACGCTGCAGGAAGCCTGTCTCCTCCAGACCACCAGCCATGACGGGGATTTCAGAAAACGGCACCTCTCACGAGGAAAGGACGAACACTTGGACGACGAAAACGGCGTGGATGACCTTCCACGAGAGAGGTTTTACGTGAACATGAAGAGCGGGGTGCCGTCGAGCTCCGGCCCAGGTGGAGCGGAGACAACCTTTGCCGGTCGGCGGGACGTAACCAAACCGAAGAGTCTGCACGAGAAACAGATCGTGAGTTCCAAGGGGACAGTCGAGGGTTCAGGAACAGGGTCGAGAGCGGTATCGTGACCTTCGTCGACCCGAACTTTCTAGCAAGGTAAGATCATGATGAAAATGCTTTAAAGATTCTTTATTGAACATCAAATGGTTTCAGGATGGTAGGTGGAACTGGTTTTTTTGATGATGTTCAAGGCAGTTATTACAGCATTTGTTTACTAATATACAACATCAAAACAAAACGAAAATGAAAAGAAAAAAAAAAAAGCTGTAACTATTTATGCGTGTAGGGAGGGGGAGGGGGGTGGAGGACTAGGGGTGGGGTGTGAAAATGAGCGCTAGCGAAGTTCAATCCTACGAACATGGGAAACATGAATTGCTTGCTCTACATGTATTATGTGTACAAGTTAGTATGTAAGTAAACAGTTTCATCAATACTGAGATACCTCTTATACTGATCCCTGAGGGCACAGATGCCAGTTAGCATGCATCTGCACAAAGTATATTCCACTCGAGCTTTAAATCAATTCCTCATTACTGAACATGTCCGTGTCTTCCACAACAGCTCTCGCCAACTGCGAAAGAAACTTAAAGATCATGAATAGCCTGTGGCAAAATTGCAGCTCTGTGTCCAGTCAGAAAACCGGGTCAATCTCTCATTGTCAGTACATGTTTTACATGCTGGCACGTGAATGAGTCTGTTGCGTCCTTGATCGATATAGTTCCGTTGGAGCGTTCCGAAAACTGATACCGCCTGTGTTGTGGAAACACGATTCCTAATAGCTTATTTCTCTAGAAAAAGCTGAGGGCAGCCTTTGGGTACGTCAGGGCTTTCTTTCTTCTTTTCCCTAGAGCTTTTTTCCCCCATTTTGACTCTGTTCCCTTGTCTCTTCTTTCTTCTTGCCTCGCTGTATGTCAAGATAATGACTAACCTTAGTGGGCATCACTGTAGCTTTGTCTTTGTTTTGGTTGGTGATGATTTGGGTTCAGACTCTGTAAACACGCAATAAAAAAAGTACGGATCCGTCATCTTGGCTTTCTGTGTAGTGCGTACGTTTGACAACGTGAATGCCAAATCGGCGCCGTCAACTCGCATAAAAATCCCCAAACCCACAAAAACAACAAGAACGAAAGTAGAACGATCCGTATCACCGTATTACCTACCCTTGCCGAATGTTTAGTCTTTGTGATAATTATTCCAGAACGCCTGCATTTCTGAACTCGAATGAATTGATATGTGTACGCATGACTTTACGGCGCTTTAAAATCTCCAGCCCAATGCAACAGGTAAAACGCAATTTTATAACGGACCACTTGCAAGAAAATTTACAGACTTCGTCGAATTACGTATTTCGAAACATATATATGATTAATTTACATCAATGACAGAGGCTGAGATGACAACCAAAAGAAGTCTGGGACAGCCTGGTCTCTGGGTTCAGCTTCATATGCTTGAAATCCATGTCATATTTAGTGAAAAAGCAAGAGAATGTCGTCTTTGATGACTGAATGGGTTAGAAGAACACGTTTCCGATTGCCAGCGTATTCCATCTTTTTTTGTTTGGAAGTTTGTTGTTGTTTGTTTGTTTGTTGGATGCATCCATAACAGAAACGTTCTCAGATCTGAGCACGAATAAGAATTCGCTTTTTTGTGTGGCTTTGACTTGAGTTTGTTTGTTGAATGCTTCCACATTAGAAACGTCTCACCCTCTGGAGTGCGATTAATTCTCACTCTAAGGCATTCACAGGTATGAGAGTGTCGTCGATCAACAGGTACATCAGGGACATTCTGACCGGTTTGTTTTTTTTTTTTTTTTTTTTTTCAAAATGAATGGCATGTAAGGTGGAGAAATTCGGGCGAATTGCACCTTCCCTCCCCATCTTCCCGCCCTTAAACTTTCCGTGCCCCTTTCCAGAGCACCACCAAACACAGGTAAAAGCCTACACCTGCACTGTAGCGCCCGGACGAATATAGTACTGTTTTCAGAGCACGAAAAGAGCCCGGACGAGATCCAAGAGGATCGTGAAACTCACTGGTCAAAGTGTTTTATGAACGTGAGGAACTCGTGCTTTCATTGCTTTTCAAAAAATTGAAGTGGATGCATTCTGAATTGACTTGTTTTCGTATACTTGCCGTTTTTGCCGGTGAAAAAAAAAAGCGGCTATAAAGTTCGTCGTACAAAATCTTTTTATCTGCTGTCCAAAGTTCTCGTTGAGCTTCGCGCTAGCTTGTAATGCATATGACGTCATGAAGTATGACGTAGGGATGTAGGAATGCACCATACCCGCAAGTGGAGTATTTGGATGATGCGAAGTCTTTGGGTGCCGACTTTCAAAAATGTTTTCAACATATTAAATGAGTTTTTACAAAATCAGGATATTTAGAATGATGAAATGGAAATGAAATGGTTAAGTCTTCATTGGCAGGCGTTCTACCCCCCTAAAAAGGTCATAAAAGTTCAGTTTTGATTATTTCTCCATCATCGTCGCGTGTAATATTTCCAAGAAACCAATGCCGATTTGCCACACATTTTCCTCCAGCGACGTTCTCGGCCACCTCAGCTGGTCTTCTGCCTGTCCCTTCCACCACTTCACTTTCATCTTTCAGAGCGTGTGCTCAGAGGTTGCTTTGTATTAGAGGTCACTGAAGAGTGCTTGCATGCTGGGTCTGGAAATACATGGGAAATCCTTTATCGTGACCTCGCTATAGTTATTCATTACGTTTGCGTTACTGGATAACTTACAGTTGTTGGTAAACTGCCATTTGTGGCACCTCCATAAAGTGGCTGAGGAGTGGAGATCGCACTTAACTAATTGTACGAGATTCATCAGAGTGAAGGGAATAGTTTAAAGAAATGTCTGTGTCTTGATGGATCGCGTTAACACAAGTCAGGGTCTTCACTCCCGATATGTTCATAAAACAGTTTCTTCTGCACATTGTACTCCAAGAATTTTCAGTAACACCTTGATCCAGGACTAGAGTATTTCTTAGGGAGATGAAATGTTAACCGTGCAATCATGCATCATGCCCGCTGTACTCTCCTTAACTTTTTTTTTTTCAGTACTAAAAGGAGTGAATTGTTGTGTGTGTGGTGTGTGAGCGCGCGCGCGCCGCGCGAGCGCGCAACACACACACACACTACACACACACAAACACAATACAAGCAACACACCCACACACACACACACACACACAACACACACAACTTAGAGCCACGAAATTGTATCGACTACAGTGTGCAATTACATTCATTTCCACTTAGTGAGCAACCGAGAAATGTTTCGGATATCAAGCCCTCAACCAGCCACCACAGGTTCTAGCTGATGAAGTCCGGTTACCGCGTGCATAGAATTATGTTTCGTTTGCCATCAACGTGATGTCAATGCAAAATGAACATGTTTTGTACCGAATAATGCTAACTGAATAACTGATGGCAATGACATTGAGTATTTGGGCCAGTCTTATGCACCGCACAAAGGACTGAAATCTTGTGTTAGGCGAGTATCAGGAAGCTGTACTAAGTAAACCTGGGATATCCTTTTGTAACCCTGATAATTTAGCACTATCCACAGAATAAAAATAAAGGAGGGGAAAGTCTATCAGGATAGCCTACATTTCTAGTCATATCAGCTAAAGTCTCCATCAGTCGCCAGAAACGTTTACAAACACATGCGAAAACACGAACCCGCACAATGACAGAGAGAGAGAGAGACAGACAGACAGAGATTGAACAACCTGTTTTTATTCAATATTCACTCTGTTTACTCCGACCGGGACGCTCGCAAAAATGGCCTGGAAAGTGTCTCAAGTGTTACCTATACAAACTAGTCATGTTGGAAGAAAGGTACAAGCGAGTGGCACTATATGAAAAAAAAAAGACGAAAGGAAAAGAAGCTAAAATGTCGTCAGTGCTAATAGGCACCCCCCCCCCCCCCCTCCCTTTTTTTTCGTACTGTTCCCAGAGGGAAAAAAATGGCACAGTCACTATAGGGGAGAATTAAATTCCGGGCAGCTCGGCACTGACGGTAATCAGGACGGTTTTGTAAGAGTTCAAGTACAGGATAGAGCGCCAAGTTGACTAGCGTGCTCTGTTCTGGATCATTAAGGGATTTAAACTAGTTTGTGTAACAAAAATACTAAGCTGTTTGTTTACTCGCTTGCTGGGGTTGAAGTTGATGATTTGTAGTATGAAGTAGGCGAATAAACTGAATATTTGCATCTCATAAGCATGCTACCTGGATATATTTCTTTTGATTTTGTGTTCCTGTCCTTTCTTTCCCTTCATTTCTTTATTCTTCGTTCTTAATGACAATAATAGCATCATCATCTTCTCCTTCTTTTCTATTCTTCTTATGGTCTTCTTTCCTTCTCTCCTTCTTTTAATACTACTACTACTACTACTAATACCTCTGCGCTACTAATACTACTACTACTATACTACCTACTCACTACTACTAATACTTCTTATCTATTCTTCTTCTGTTCTCTTATTCTTATTCTGTTCTTCTTCTTATTTTCGCTTATTTTTCTTCCACATGCTTTGGTATTAATTAGTGTTACTTTACTCGCTTCGTTCTTGTATTTCCATTACTTCTTCTGCTGCTGTTGCTTTTATCACGCACAATCTCTTGACTCCATCCTCCTCCTCCCCAACACCTCCCTTCACACTCTCTCCGATATTCAATCCTCTGCTTCTCCTCGCTTACGTCCTAGCTGATGCGGTCTCTTCACCTGCGCCATCACTATATTCTCATCCCGCGTTGCTCTTCTTTCATGCCTCATAAACTCCTCAACCCACGCGTCCGTATCCGTCTTATTCTAATCATAATTCTTCGGTTATCGTCTTGATATGCTTTACTTCACCCAACTTTCTTCGTTGGTCCTATTCTTCTGTGTTGAGTTTCTGTCAGTATGCAATACTGCTATCTAACCAGAAGATCATCGTTGTCATCTCATCATAATCATCATCATCATCATCATCCTCAATGCACACACCACCACCACCACCACCACCACCTTTTGGTTTTTCCCTTGCGTTTCGTTTGGATTAAAGAATCGGTGGAAGAGGAGGTGACCTGTCAAACAAGAAGGGTTCGCAGATGGTCATTTCTGTTGGTGGAGGCAATGTCGTGACATACCGTAACACTCTCAGAGGCATTCCTCAAAGTCTCCCGGAAAGATGGATAAAAATACATGATCTCTCTCTATCTCTCTCTCTCTCTCTACTCTCTCTTCTCTCTCTGTATTCTCCTCTATCCCGGGTTCAAGTAGAGGCGATCCAACCAATGATAATTGTTTACCGTAGTATGTTTTGGGTGAAATTTGCATTTCCCCGACGAATCATCGACATACAGAACCGGCCATGTGTAACATCGAACAAACTAAGTTGAGGTGTTGGGTTTTTTTTTCGCATGTTTCAAAATGAACAGTAAATATAAGAAAAAATGTTACGATTTTTGCAAAGATTCTATTTGGACGACACAAACGAGACCGTACATGATAGTAAGTTAGCTGTCCTGAGTGAGGTGAATCATTTGAAACTTGTTTCACACAACACACATCACACCACACCCACACAACACACACGCACACACACACATACACATCAACGATACACCGCGCGCGCAGCGCGCGTACGCAAAAGATGAAATTTAAACAAGGATTTTGACAGTGCTTTGCGCGAAGAAGGGAAGGCATTATCGCTGTATTAAGATGTCCTACTAGTGAACAGAAAAACTGACTTTTTTTTTTTCAAGTTGGTTTAGCTGAAGTACAGTCTGGTTGTGTATGTTTTGGTACAGTAGAAATGTGAGACGCACGGACTACATTGACAGTAAGCGTTGCCATCCGAAAAACATTTCCGTGGATTCCTCACAAAGAGTACCATATAATGTCGTTTATAGTAATTAATAGTAGGCGGGGTTATGTAGATCTTGGTTGTGTCGTCATATGGTTCAATAATTTTTTAGAC
>JADBJO010030864.1:7500-10000 GCA_016801955.1 Conus betulinus | reverse complement strand
ACATGCATATTTACAGACACACCCAGCGACAAACACACACACACACACACACACACACACTCACACGTGCACACACACACACACACACACACACACACACACACACACACACACACACACACACACACACACACACTTGCCTCCATACAAATACATACTCACACACACACTCAGACACCCTCACTCCGCCATGACAGGAATTCATTCCATTCTGAGCCGATGTATGATACCAAACACAGTGCATGACAGCCCCTTTAGCGAGGAATAGTTTTCTCAGCACCAGATGGTATTGTACGCACCAGGGTAACATCGTCATGCTGATAGACCAGTCAGAGCACCCTTTCAGGCTATGATCAGATCGGCACGCGTTCACGCACGGATGCTCGTAATTACGTATGCACACATACACACATTTGTCTCTGGATGTGTACGCTTTGCATGCATGTGTGCTTGCGTCTGCACTCTGTATTTGTGTGCATGTATTTGGTAGGACTGTGTGCATGCTTTTCTTTTTATACGTATATGTGTTGTTGAATTAACTTTTGAGTAAAGAAACAGTTCTAAGTGATTAATGTCAGTAAGCATGGAGATGATGTGCTTTGTAAGGGCCTATCATTATTTGGCCATTGCAAATATCACACTGACAACTTGCCGCGTATCCACATGGACCTGTTATCATGGGACCATTACAAACATCACAGGAATATTTTGTCACGTATCAGCATGGTCGTATCACCATTTGGTCAATGGAAACATCACAGTAACAAATGGCCACATAT
The DNA here is from genome assembly GCA_016801955.1 of Conus betulinus. Classification (NCBI taxonomy): domain Eukaryota; kingdom Metazoa; phylum Mollusca; class Gastropoda; order Neogastropoda; family Conidae; genus Conus; species Conus betulinus. The sequence goes on along the minus strand of JADBJO010030864.1, from coordinate 9,221 downwards.
CAGCATTGGCTTATCATTATTTGGTCATTGGAAACATCACAGCGGCAAATTGCCACATATCAACCTGGGTCTGTTGTTGTTCGGCCACTGCAAAACATCTCAGTAATATCTTGCTAAATATTAACGTGGGCCTTTCATCATTTAACCATTGCAATCATAACAGTAAAACACATATCAGCATTGCCTTATCATTATTTGATTATTGCAATTATCACAACAACACACTGCCACATATCAACATGTGCCTGTCATTGTTAATCCATTGCAAACGCATCAGTAATATATTGTCACACTTCAGCATGGCCCTACCATTATTTGGTCATTGCAAACATAATTACCACATATTTACATGGGCCTTCCATTATTTGGCCCATTGTAAACATCTCTGTGATATATTGCCACATTTCAATATGGTGCTATCATTATATTTTGGTCATTGCAACATAATTGCCACACTTTTACATGGATCTACCATTATTTGGCCATTGCAAACATCACAATTACAAATTGCCACATTTCAACATGGTCCTACCACCATTTGGCCCTTGCAAACATCACTGTAACAAACTGTCACATATCAACATGGGTCTGATGTTGTTTGACCTTTGCAAACATCACAGTAACTTTCTGCCATGAACGCATGTGTACAAAGTTATGACACGGTAAAAAAGAAAAATTCGTGTATGCACTTTTCACACTAAATCCCTTCATTTAAATAAAATTAGAACGTTCTTAGACAACTTTTTGGATAATATTTCCATATTTTAAAAATTCAAACATTAAAAATCTGTATGCGAAATGACGATTTATGTTTTGCAAATTAACTCCTTAAGTGTAGCTTATTCTGAATTATTTCCGAAAGTAAGGTGACATATGTGAAACAGAGCATGTCAGTGAAAAGGAGTGGGCTGACCAAACAGAACCCCACATTCCGGGGTTTTGATCGGAGGTGAACCCGTGTTTCAGGTTAGAAACTCATAAAGCGCATACTACAAAAAGATGATAAAATACTAATTCTAACTCAAAGACGTTATGGGATAATGCCAGTGAAACTAATCTGAAACTAGTAAGTCGTCTGCATAAAAGGGACATTAAATTAATTCAGTTGAAATCCAATACCTTAACAAAGAATAATTACAAAACTTTAACTATTCTTCCATTTAAAGACAGACTCTACTTCAACAAATGGTTGAGCATGTACAATGTAATGAATGGTTCAGCCCCGAAGAAAATCATTGAAAGCTTTGTCTTCAATAGTTACAGACATACACATAAACTGTCTTCCCAGACCTCGATGTAATCTTTATAAAATCAAGTTTTCTGTACTCTGGAGCGACCGCGTGGAATAGTTTGCCTTCCTCCATAAAATCATGTCACTCAAAATATACATTTAAAAAAAGCACTAAAATGCGTTTGATGAAACTCTCGACATCAATCGAAGTCATTTCCATTAATACAATCCCCTTATCCCCATCTCTCTCTCTCTGTATGTGTGCTTGAACTTGAAGTTCCAGCAATTGTTTCATTATTGTTTTCAGATTTCATATGAGAGTTATGTATTGCATGAAAGAAATTGTGTGCTTAAAAAAAATATTTTTATGAGCTTGTGGTTATATGTTCAGTTAGTTTCTTTCTTATTTATGAGGGCAGGATGTAAAAAAAGCTGAAAAGCTTATTCTTTAACCCTAATAAAGATAATTTTGACTTGACGACACACACAC
>JADBJO010030863.1:0-17385 GCA_016801955.1 Conus betulinus | reverse complement strand
GACAGCGGATGACAGTGATACCCGCAGGACAGGTTCCTTCAAGGCTAGTATTGCGAGTTAGGTTGGTGATGGATCTAAGTCTTCTTTAAGCTGACTTTTCTTGTCCAAGGAGCTGGGCAGGCTCAGTGTGAACAAGCATAGCTCATCATTAAAACAAGAGCGCTCTGGCCTGTTGCTCTTGGGTCTTTGCATAGGCTTCGCTTATCTCAGGTTGAACAAGCTGCTATCAGTGCGGAACGACACACCGTATTCGTGATCAAATTTCCCAGTTTGCTAGAGCAACATCCTGAAGAAAATAGTAAAACAGTGTTGGGCCAAGAACAATACCCTGCCTCACGCTGTTTATGCTAGGAATGGCTGTGAAATCTCGTGGCCATGTTACCTGGTCGAGCTGGTCTTTACGATTTTAAACGAACATGGAGAGGTATTTTGGTTGGCAGATCAACTTTCTCAGATTCTCCAGATTATTTTTCTGCTCACATCGTTGAAGACTTTTCAGGTTAGGAAAGCGACGTAAAAAATCTTCTATTTTTGTTCCCTGTTTTGTCTCTAGGAGTTTTCCTGAAGGCAAAACCATGTCGGCAGTGCCTCAGTTGGTTCTGAAACCCACACGGACTCCCAAATAGATATTCTTCTACAATGGTGAGTACCAGTTCATTTCAGCGACATCTTCTCTAGGGACTTTGCTAGCGCTGGTGAGAAGTTTTTATCCCTTGTTTTATCCCATTGTATCTGGACCAGTCACACTTACCCCCTTTGTTCTTTTCAGAGTGATAGTGACCGTGAACGTTTTTTCCCCTGCTACCAACACCTTACCAAGAATTCATGAAGTCTGATGTGCAGTGTTCAGGCCTTTATTTTTCTAGACGTCCGGTGTGATGCCATCAACTTTCTGCTGCCTGTTAGTCCATTCTGTAGCTGCTAAATTAATAGTTGATGGTATCGAGCACTGACATACACGCCTGATTAAAAACTATGTTGATGTTAGGGTTGTTTTTTCATTCTCAGATTCCTACAGAAAGGGATGAAGAATAATTGTCAGAAAGAGGAAGACCCTGATGCAGCTGTGATGCCAGTGCTGCAGATGGCAGCAACACGGAATGAAGTCAAAGCTAGAGGAACGTGCTGACCAGGCTGTACAGCACAGCAGTGACAAGTAGTCCACGTTTGAGGTATATTTTCTCCTTATGCACGCTGATACGTTTGCAGAAAACTCTATCTAGCCAAGCAATTGTGTGTTGATGATTTTTCTGTTCATTCAAGTCATCCGATCTTGAACAGTTTCTTAACGGTTTGGACACAAAGGTCGGCGATCGTGAAGGTAGACAGGAGGAAAGAAGTAAAAAATACAGCATGACAGGACAGAAGACCCCCTACATCGTCATGACACGTGCAATGGTTGGAAACCGGAGGGAGCCTTCTTTTAAGTCTGCAGTATCTCACAGCCACTCTAAATTGCATTCCTGTTGTTTGTTGTACATAACTCAGCTATCACTTTTCCTCAGACTTTGTATTTGTCCTAAGAAAGACCTTTATGTACACTTCAACTTTGTTACTGTCATTTGAAAAGTACAGTTCATGTTCGAGTACACATGTACCTTTTCCTTTCTTAGTTTCTCACTTGTTAACTGTGAACAATGTTTTATTGCATCTTAGCACACATCGTGTCACACAATGACACAATGATGAAGACTCCTAAAACATATCTGAATGAAGATAAAAAAAAAAAGTCTGTCATTCTGTTGAATACTGCTTTATGTCATTCGTTTTCTTCAGATGACATTGACATTCCACATGAAGACGAAGTACTTTACCGAGTTTCATTATATACAGACAGTCTGTCTGTAACAGTGTAGCAACGTTATTGTATTACATAAAGAAAGTACACATAGATACTCTGTGTATAACAGTGCCATAACCTGACTGCATTCTATACATAAAGTAAAAAAGAGTGCTACAACATCGTTGGATTTCATGAAGACGGTACACACACAAAGTATGTGTTTAAGAGTGCCAACTTATTGCTTTACATACAGGCGCGTACTTTCTTGCCTGTTGTGAATTTGTGAAAGAGAACAGATACACCTTTTTTTCACATGTGCAGATACATGTGTATGCCTTTCTTTCATGGTAGCAAAGATTGGCGGAAAAAGTTGTTTATTGGACAACTGACATACGTGTGTTGTCTGCAACACATCATTTCCCACCCACAAACATTTCAGGAAAAGGGAGGATCTGACATTTGTTGGCTATCTCTTTGTAAGAGAAGTGTATGGCCCTAGTTAGCAGTCACTGATCTGCAGCTGTGTTACTTGTCAGTCACATAAGCATATTTACAGTAGGAAAAAGGAGTATTTGACATTTTGTATATACTGACAGAGGAGGAAAAAAAAAAGTTATGACCAAATTGTTTTATTACTTCTGTTTCAGTGAGGAGTCTGTTCATTGACAGTGCATTGTCCTGTGAAGAGGAATGGAAACCTGAGGTAACCGATTGTGCCACCACGCTATGAGAATGATAAATAACTGACATTTGACATGTCCATAACAAAACAGATCGACGTATTTAAAGAGTATGTTAGAGCACACTGTCTTGGCTGTTTTTGGAGATTGAGGCATGTGATTATAGCTACAGGAAGATATGTCATGCTTTATTTCCACATGTATATTTTGCTCAGACATGATTGCAGTTTGCACAGGGTTTCTGTGACAGTTATACGTCATGCCTACATATTTACATTGCATATTGCAAGCTGTATGTCTTTCTAAACAGCTCAAGTAGGATGTGCCGGCTGCAGTTATTTCTTCATGTCCTTTTCATGCTGAAAAATTACATGTTCGAGACTAAGACGATTGAAAAGTGTGTGAGTGCACATTTCAATTAACCACTATTAAGCGGCTGTTGACTTTTAACACCATTCATTTCAGTTCCACTGGAAACGTTCGTGACGTGTATTTTTACTGAAGAACAATGTTTTGTTGGCATAAATGGCATACATTTATTACATTCATTGAAGTCCAGCAGTTGTTTTTATATAGCTTACATACACTTTAAGGATGAAGATTGACATCCGAAATTAATGCTTACCAGGGAAATAGCTGAACCACTTCAGCCGGGGAAAAGGTAATATACACTGTGGAGTTCAGTGTGTATGTGCTCGTTCGGTTTGTTCCAGTTCTTTATATTCTTTCAGGAAAAGGGAGGATCTGACAGCAAAATACATATGTCATAACTCAGGCAATGCCTTTCCACCCCTTTGTTTTCCTCGCTTGATGTGTTATTTCTTGTTGCCTCCATCAGTCTCTCCATCCTTACTGCTGATCACCTGTCTTCAGCCTTCACTGTGTCTCTCCTCATGATTGCCTTCATGTCATGAAAAGAGAGAGAGAGAGAGAGAGAGAGAGAGAGAGAGAGAGAGAGAGAGTGTGTGTGTGTGTGTGTGTGTGTGTGTGTGTGTGTGTGTGTGTGTGTGTGTGTGTGTGTGAAAAGAGGACAGAAGAAGACCTGTTGCAATTAATAATATGAAGCATGTAATTTATAATATGAATCGATGCATTATGATAGGGTTTGTTTTTTCTGTGCAACGAGGCAGTCCGGAATGGAGCACATAGTACATGACGAAGTGACGAAGAATTAGGTTCTTTCAATGTTTGGGACACCGCCCGACAGACGCAGACACTGAAAGAGAATGTCAAAGTGGAAAAGGAAAAGGACAGTGCCAATACATTCGTCTGGACGGTTCCAGGGAAAGAAATGGATCTATGATATAGGTTATATGCACTTGATTACTTCAAACGTGTCATGTTAAACCTATTGTATGTTTATTACATTCTGCTAGGAATACTAACTTGCTCTTTACATGACTCTTGGCAAGCACAAAGAATCCCAAAGATGGACATGGCACTCCCGAAAACAGTCAGTATGACAGCCAGAGGGATTAAACCTTTGTGAAGATGTGATTCAGATTTGCCATCAGCCGAGAAGAAGTATTACTTCCCGATCTGATGTTGGTACTGACTTTGAATTCATCATGAAGTGACACATGTCCAGGAATAAGAGAAGGAGGCAAACATTTGTGACTAACTCCGGAAATGTAAACTAACTACTGAAAGTGATTGAGTGACATTATTTTTAGTAAATGGATTTAAATACGTGATATCTAGCTGTCTTTAGCCATCCTTTCCCGTTCCAATCTGTACAGCCTTCCCAACACACAGTACACAGATTCATCAGTAAGATGATGCAGCTAACATTACCGAATAGAAGATACCAGCTGTAAGGGAGGATCAGACTTCTTGGAAGTAACAGTGGTCTTCGCTTCGCTTCCCTTCCCTTACTAAGTCCCACACAGCAAGGTGCTTATTCTGATTGCACTTGTACATTACTTTTCATCTGAAACGTTTAGGAACATTTCCACGTCCATACATTTTTCAGAAATGAGAAATTCAAGGCACTGGAAAGAAGTTCATGGGAAAGGATGAGAAACTGCGCATGGAATAGGGACGACTGCAGGGTGCAACCGATTGAGAGAAGATCTTGAAGCATATGGACGACAAACAGGATGGCAGATCAACGTCTGGAAGAAGATATCCACAGACGACTGCCACGTCAACATGCAGGTGAGAGTCTTTTTTCACTTACGAAAGCATGTATTTTATGCATTTTTACTTTTTGGGTATTGCTTCTACTTCACAGTGAGTATTGCTCATGAAATTACAGGACTTCATACATCGTATGACAGTAATCATATATGGAGAAATACATCTGAATTGGTACGAAGACATAGCAACATGGACTTCATTCAGCTGTAGCTCCATTCAAATGTTGAATTACACGAATCTGGGTAATGTATGACATGCGAAAACAAACATTTTTTTTCCATGTGAATGGGAGACAATACAGCAACAACTTGCCAGTGAGGGGAAAAAAATGTATGTCAGGGCACTTGGAAAAAAAAAATCATTTATTTCAGGACACGCTACACTCCTATTCATGTGGCAATTTATAGCCAAATGTAAGATGTACATGAATCTTGTCACATATGTCCATTGCTAACAGTTAAGTTAAGTAGTGGAAGAAAAGAAGTGCAAGGTAACAAATCTTCCGTCATTATTGTTATTATTTGGAACGATCCGAATGTATAAAAAAAAAGGGGGGGGGGGGGGGGGGGGGGGGGGGGGGGAGACGACAGTGTGAACAAAAGATAACGAAATTACATCATAAATATGAAAAAAGCCTTCACTACCTGCGTGAGAGATCCATCGTAATTTATGTTGAAGGCAGATCTACTGCTCCTAGGCCTTCGTCCACATCTCATTTGTCTGAGATTTTTCAGGTAATATGCAACGGGACTGGGTATGAAGAAGTTGGTTTTATGCTTCCAGTGAACATGTTGAATCTGGGACAGCAGACACTAAAATGTACGATAATATCTAGGTAATGATATTTGTTTATGAAAATCATGATATACGTAGGACACGTCTTGGGGCAGTTTTGGCTATGGAGAATGTGTACAAAGCCTTCTGCTACATTTACAGGCGGTTCCCTCACACGACAAATGTGGCATTGATTGATCGCAATTGAACAGCTACATTGTATGCTCCGAGCTGAATGAGGTGGAAGGTGCAGAACACTTGCAGAATTTGGTGGCAGCTGTTGGAGACATTCATCGACGTTCCATTACAAGTCTTGTTCTGAACCAGCACAAGCACATACTCAGTTCTGACTTGGGTTTGGGTGGTGTCGTATGTGCTATCTTATTGCCTGTAATGAAATACAATCACTGACAATTGACATGACATAGGATGTACAGACTTTGCAAAAATGAAATCATAGTGGCAGCGCACTTAGGCTGTGATCAGTAAAGATGTCAAATACTACTGGTCTCAACTGATCTGCACGTTGTGATATGTAACAGCTCAGCGGGTTCATCTTTTACATGTAGGGGAGGGAACTGCATGTGGACATCGTTCGCATTCCGTTGTTGTCGGAAGCAATGACTTTGTTTTGGGGGTGATGTTACATATGATTGAGTGCAGTCGACTCTACAACATCATTGGCACTTTGTTGTACATTGCAAGAACAGTCACATTAGTGGTTACTTTATGCTTCAGCTGTGCTTTTGGCTAAGCCTGTTTTGGTAGCGTGCTGTGGTCACTGTCAGTCTTTAAGGCTGGAGAGTAATCCATACAATGTGAGTTGTAATCTGATTCTTCAGTTGCTGTCTGGTATATTTCAGGCGCCTTACAGTACGCTAAAGGCTATTGTTCCTTGGTACGTTCGTGACAACTTGATGTGTTTTTGGCACTGTGCTGTTCAGCACCTTGTTATCTGCTGTACAAGTTGGAGTGACAGAAGTCCCTGTTTGTTTCAGTGGACAGAGAACAAACAGTATGATGTCTGTCGTGCTAAAGTCTGTCTTCTTGCGTTGCAGGGTGGTGATCCTCTCTGTTGCACAAGTGAAAACGACGTGAAGAACTAGTTGTCTGAGTCTGTGCCCGCACACATGAGCACGGCTGACTGATTTGCACAAGTACTTCAGTCTGCAGCAGAACAGCACACCGTCACATCTGCACATGCTGCTTCTCTTCCAATCTGAAGACCACATTCTTATTCTCAGAGCCACCTTCAAGTGGTCAGTGTGGGCAGAAGGCAGAGGATGACCCTCTGTAGACGGCATGGTAAGGTCACTGTGAACTTACATTTTGTGTATACTCCTTTCTTTCTTTCTTGTGGGAAATCAGCAACAAGGCAGCGTTTGCCTGAGAGGACCTCGGTTAAAAATGTGGTGGCCTGTCTTGAAGTTGGTAGTCCACTTCTTGCTAAGTCAGTGCATCTTGACTAGTACCCTTCGTCTTTTCTACTGCAGTCATAATGACCTGGGAGGGAAAGCATGTAGTGGCTGTGTTCATGTCTTGTTATATATGGAAGTTTAACATATCAGTCAGGTTCTTCACCTGCAAAAGTCTTATGGTTGCTGGGTTTTTTTTTTTTCCAAGTCATTGGGTGACCTTATCCTGGGCTGTAAGTTCTTAGGTGGAGTGTCATCTGTGTGAGAGCACTGCAACTGGAATCAGTCGGATCAGTTGCTTGGATGGCCCACGGGGTAGGTGATGTCTCCTTGTCAGCTGTGGAAACAAGACATATCTTTCGATCTGATTTATAGCCTGGAACCAGCCTGCTGTGTGTGCTTCCTCTGCAGCGTAATCAAATGATACGACAGTGACAAACTTGTGAGGAAGCCCAGTTCATTACATTATCTTTTAGAGAGAGTGCCTCTGATGTGCTGTGCAAACGGGATCACAGTACAATGGTTAGCACACAAAAGCATACTGTCTAACCAGCTGGAGGAAGTCTTCCTGAATGCTAGGTTATTTATGAAGCCATTGTTAGGCCTCTTGAAAGAGGGGAGTGTTGACCACAGCTGTGTGTTGCAAAGAGGGTAGACTAACATGGGGTGTGGCTGTGTATGTCAATTACGACCGCTGACTCTCCTTCCCACTCCACTTACGTCTGTCCTTTCTTTCATACCCTGTTTGTACCTGTGCTTGTATTGGTCTTTGTGTGTGTGTGTGTGTGCACATTATGTAGGACAAACAAGTGTCATGAAAGCTTTTAACAAAGGTGATGTTTTACAGCGGTGGGTGATGAAGGAAATTCCACACAATTGCAGTAAGTACAGTGAAGGCCATCCACCTTCATGAATGAAAGAGACACCGTAAATGGGAAGGTTCACCATTTTTTTTTTCATCAACACTTCACACACACGTCAAGCAAGAGACTGACTATGTTGCCACGCAGTTATTGTGATTGGTCAATGGGAGAGAATTCACTGTGACTGTCAGTGGTTGTAATCGGAGGCATATGCAAAGTCCACGACTCCCTGGACAGTAAATGTTGGCATGATTTGTGGTACAGAAATTGTCGAACTGATCGTCTCTTGCTTGTTTGTTTTCTATGCCGGTGGGGACCAGTCCGACTTTTCTGTGGTGAACAGTTCCTGGACTTATGAAAACTTGACTTCTGATAGGGCTTAGGTTTCAATTCTGTTTACAAAAAAGACAATATGGAGGACTTCATTATCAATACATTACATTCTACTTCCATGCACCATGACCACACCATGTCCTAACCATTTTTGGCCAGAAATGGATGGTAATTGCTTGAATAGTCGCTTTTAGTTTTGATGCTGGGGGCTGTTTGCAAGCAGACAGATTGACATACAGGGAACGGGACTCCTTGAGGGTTGCCGGCTCAAAGACAGGGTTAGGGGCTCATTGTGAATTGAGCCAAGGGAGGGGCACGCATTTGAAGAATGTGAATTATATCATTGCATGGAAATCAACCAAAAGAGGTGAAATGATGGTTGGCGGTGGTTCTTCTCATTAAATATGACTGTACTATGAAATGCGAGGTGAAATTAAGTCTAGAACTCAGAACATTAACATGGTGTACCGAGTGTCTTTGTGAAAAAATCATAACTGTGTTGTGCGGCCTTTAGCGATGGGGGAGGGCCAGGGGTGGTGGACACTGACCAGCCCCCGGCACTGTGGTCAGTGAGTGTGTCATCATACGTACCGTGTTGAACTCGTCGTTGACCTAGTCTTGGCAAGCCTGTTGTGAACCTGACTGTTGTTTGTAGTGTAGCAGATGTGCATTTTCTGAAGTTTTTTCCTTGGTTTCGTTTTGACCATATTTGCAGGTTTGGATGGGATAGGTCTGGTGGCGCTGTCGTGCACTTTGCGTACACTTTTGTTGTAAATGTTGTGGTCCGATTTCTTGTGGATCGGTGATCTTTTGATGCCAGTATGTCTGTGAGCACCAATATATGGAAGGAATAACGTACACCGCCACTGACGCATTGGTTATGGTGTATGGTGTGATACGTATGCTGTGTACTATATGCTCGAAGACTGTCACACCTCTGTCCTCAATCAAATATATGATGCGATGAGACCCACGACTACAACAGTATTAAGTTGTCTGAAAGGGAAGTAGGTCATGATGTGGCCTTGTTTCACCTAAAGATGGTACATGACTGATAGAAACACTGCGCTTGAAAATCTTTGCACACACATTATGATATCACACACAGTTTGGAAACGTCATATATGTACATGTACAATTAATCGACAGTCTTCCTTTTCTTGCATTACCACCTGGAACTTGAAGACGTTTGCAGTACATCACTGGCGGTTAGAAACAGGTCTGCACCTGAGAATCAGGTAGGCACTTGTTGGACTTTGAAGTACATCAGTGACACTCGGAAACATGTCCGTACTCGTCGGATGGTGCAGTGGGGACACACACACACACACACACACACACACACACACACACACACACACACACACACACACACACACACACACACACACACAGAGAGAAAGAGAGAGACAGAGAATGACAGAAAGAGAAACAGACATACAGACAGACAGACAGACAGAGAGAGAGAGAGACAGACAGACACAGACAGACAGACAGAGACAACAGACAGAGAGACAAACAGACACACACACACAGAGAGACAGACACAGAGACAGACAGAGAGAGAGAGAGAGAGAGAGAGAGAGAGAGAGAGAGAGAGAGAGAGACAGAGAACAGAGAGAGAGAGAGAGGTTTTGTAGGAATTGAACCAAATTAGTACTTTCAAAAGTATTGAAGTACACTGGTTACTTATAACAGCGTAAAACAGATTAGGTTTTGATACTATTTTACTATCTGTAGCATAATCAGTGTCTAGGTTGGATTGGAGGCAAAGGAACAGAACATAGACATTTGCTCTTGAGACTGGAGTAGAGCTCAGGGGAACATATGACAGGAGGTGATGACATTCTCGTTTCAAGTGGTTTTTGGCGATGACCTCATGTGTCATTACGGCTGTGGCATATCTTTGAACTCCACATTCAGTGGGTGTTTCACATTCTTGTCTACAGGAGCATGATGGTGAATACTTTAATTTTTCCTTTGCAATCTAAGTGAATAAGATAATTGTAATTTTATAGGGGCAGCAGTCAAAGCATAGTCTAAATCGTTGATCACAATGACAATACGAGATTTGTATGACTACTGTCATGACAACACTACTAGGAAGCTGTAGAAACAGTGTGAGTGACCAGTCCATCCGTATGGCTGATAACAGATCCAAAGACAGAAATGAATATTTGAAATCATCGACTTCGTGATCACACTGTCTTCACTTCAGAAGACATCGTAGGTGACTCTCCTCCAGCTATGAAACCCATTGTTCTCGATATGTGATTGTGCCGCTTAGCATTCATTTGCACAAATCAGCTGATTACAACAGTTTAACATCATCAATAGTTTCCATACATAAGTAGCGACTGTGTTCTTGTACAGGGCATACCAGTATGGACATTAGTATACGATAAAACGATACCAGTAGGTCGACATCCTGTACTTGTATAATGATTACGTAGCATGTTGCAGCAAACAGGGCAGTGTATGTTGACTGAATAAGTGGGTTTCATGCATCCAGTGAATATGCTGTATGTTGCACAGCAAACACTGATACATATAACATTGTATTCCACTTTTATTCCTGTACAGCTTGTCTTTTAAGTACATAGCCTCTTCTCTTTATATACATGTATCCCAATAGAGGTAGTACACCTGTTGGGGCAATGCTGATTATGGACAATGTCCGAAACATCTTCCATCACATTTACAGATGGTCCCAGCATATAACGATCCCGGTACGTCTTGATGTCAAGTCAACAGTCAGCAGCTGTGAGAAGAGCATCAAACAAGCTCCAATGGAAAAGGTTAGATACACTCAAGACAGTTTGTTTGCTTTGTGTCCTGTATTTCCTGTTACTAATACAGAAGCAAAAAAAAAGAACATTCATTCATAAATCCTTCGTCTTCTGTGGAAAAAATGTTGAATGGTCTGAACTGATTGAAGTGCAAGGTGCAGAACACAAAAACGATAGTAACGCTTCTCCTCTTCACAGATTTTGGTTGCAGCTGGTGGGAAAAAAATCTTCCAAATGAACATTTAGAAGTGTTGTTCTGCATCGGTAGAAGCACACGGTCAGTTCAGAGACTGTGGGCGGTTGGGTGGTGCCCAATGTGCTATCCAGTCGCCTTTCACGAGTGCAGTCACAACAAGAAAAAATACAAGAATAAAAATAGGATCTAAACATTTCGCGTAAAAACCACTCCCATCGGCAGCGCTCTTAAGGTTTTCACAATTAAAGATGTAGCAACCTTGTGTTGTTTCTTTCCTCCACCCTCCCACCCCACTCGACCACCGCGGAATCGGTAACACATTGGGAGTATTTGCGTCCGGCTGATTTCAAGTCCTTATTTAAAAGTCCCCAACTTAAAAGTCCCCAAACTCAGGGTCTAAAACTTTGATTGACTAATTGTAATCACAATCTGCATTCAGCATGCCATGATTTCTGACAGTCAGTTCAAATAACTTCGCAGGTTACCTTGTACAGACAAATGACTAGAGAAAATATGATGCGTTTTAACCTCTTTGGTCTCGTTGATTGAAAACAAACAACAATCAGGACAATACAAATGGAGAACAAGCAAACACTTGGTGTATGAAAGTCGGATCCACATGGGCGTTGAATGATGAAGAGGGCAGTGTGAGTTAAAATATTCATGAGGACAATCATGATACAGATAGCAATGATAACAATAACATTAACCGCCCACACCCCACCCACAGTCACTCCCTGGACCACCCTCCCCAACCACAACACCACCCCCCCCCCCCCCCGACCTGCTCCCAATCCCCCCCCCCCCCCCTTTTCACAACCCTGCTCACCCACCTACCTCCCAGCACCCCCGCCCGTCCACTGGCCCCTGACTGCCTCTCCATCCGAACGCTCCCCGCTTGCATCCCCTAACTCCCTACCCGGCCCACCGCTCCTCTTAAAACCACCCCCCCCCCCATCCATAGCCACTCCTATGCCCCCTCAAGGAAACTGCGCCCACACAGCCCTCCCTGCACCCCGGTCCACCGACAACCCCCCCCCTCCACCCACCTCTCCACACCGGCACAGCCACTCCCATGTCCCCTCCAGGAAACTCCACCCATCCAGCCCTCCCTGCACCACAGTCTTCTGCCCCCCCCCCCCCCCCCCCTGCCCCCTGCCCATCTCTCCACGCCCGCCTCCACTACCCTCTGTGCACGCCATGCCCGCACCGCACACCACCCCCCCCCACACACACACACACACACACACACACACACACACACACACCCCCCGCTTCCCTCCACTCCAATCCACGGCCGCCACGCCAACACTGTATCACCCCCCCCATCTCCCTCCCCACCTCCCTCCCTGGCTGTCCCACACTCCCTTCCCCCACCCGCCCCTATGCAGCGCTGACACCAGCCAAACATAGCCAAACAAACCACCCTCCCGACCCCGCCATCCATCCAACGCACTCCGCCCACTTGTCCGCGCCCACACATCCACCCCTCCTCACCCCCACCCCGCATGGCCCACCACCCACCCCCCCAAAGCCCCCACCCAGACCCTCCCATCTACCCCCTCCTGTCCTACATCCGCCCATACCCCCAACCACTGCCCCTCACACACACCCCTGCCTGGACCACCACCCACCCCAAAGCCTCGCCCCCCCCCCCCCCACTCCACCACGACCATCGCCACCTGCCCGCCCGACCACCTCCTCTCCTGCCCAGCTACCACTTGCATTGTCTCCTTCCAAGTACCATCGTTTTCATTGCACGCCCATCCTGCAATGACATTGAGAGGGCAAGTCATTGATCATTGTTCACTTTAAATTGCTGGCTCGAGAACTTCTCACAGGTCAAAACGTGTCATGTTTCCTTTTGTTTGTTGTTTGTGCAAGAGGCATGGTGGCCCAGCAGATTTACTTCAACTTAACTTACATTTCTGTTTCAATTTCCGCCTGCAGTCACCTCACTTTGAAACCAACTCCATACATCTTTTTATATAATGTGAAGTGTCTGGTTTGCTTCAATGTCCTTTTACCTGTAATCCAAGTAAGACAAATTTAAGTTTTAAGGAAAGCATATGGTGAAACCATGAAAAGTGTTGAATTTATGCTTCCTCTTTTTGCCAATGGTCATTAACAAGAGTAATGTCTTGGTGAGAATTTCGCCCTTCATTTTTGTGTCACTGAGAGAACGGCTTCAATGTGGGTTTCATTCAGGCAGAAGTGAAAACAAACATTGCTACAGAATTAATGGGCTGCCAGTCAAAGGAACACATTAGAAATTTCAGTCATCACGTTTTCCTCACGGTTGACATATAACCTTCATAATCATGACACATTATGGAATGGAACTGAGGTTTAAGGGTACAACATACGCACAAAAACGACTACAGCAGCAGCAACAACAACAACAACAACCACACCAGAACCACTTGAACAACAACAACAGCAATGATAATGATAATGATAGCAATAACAGTTACAATGGTGTGGAGTGGTGGAGAATGCAGGTTAAACAGACAGATGTTGGTACCATTTGGAACCAAGGGAACACAGCCAGTCTGGAAGAATGAAGACAGAATGATGATGTGGAGTTTCTTCCCTTTCCACTTCCTCCACAGGACCAGGAACACACCAGGATGTGTAGGCTGCCTTTTATCGTCTAAATACAATGCTGACGATGATGATGATTACTCAGTGATCATGTGTATTCTCTTCGCTTCCACTTCAGTTCCATTCATTAATTCTACTGCTCACCTTCAGACCAAACTATGCTTGCAGATGGAAGACGTAAGTGGCCGTCTGGTTACACTTCGTTTCCATTGCTTTGCATGTTGTTTGTACTGCCTTGTTCCTTCTTTCAGCCCAGTATTTTTGCTTCTGCTACCAACAGACATTTGTATGTGGTTACAGTTCGCACTGGCATGAGTAGAAAGAAACTCGTGGAGAGCGTGGCAGCAGAGAGTCCTCAGAAGAGAAGCCCCCTTCAAGCGAGTGTTTCGGCCCTTATCTCCTGACACTCTAGGGGGGTTGGGCCACACCGGTTCATGACTCCGGATGTCCCTCTGCTGCCCCTTTTTTTCCCATCTTGGGATGAGCCATGACTGGGATTCGAACCCATGCCCTTGGGACATGCTCATTTCCACTTAATGACTCGCGCACTAACCACTGAGCCACAGGGACACCTGATATTTGTAGGAAAGTTAAGCCTATGAAGTTCACTTTTGTTCCTCCTTGACCAGATCCAACTTGAACACCTCTCTGCCGCTTCTGCCATTGCTTTCAGGGCTTTGGTTTTTTCCTTCCCTGCAACTGAGAGCTGTTTCATGAGGCTGTATGCAGACGTTCCCACAAACCCCCTAGCTCCAATTTCTGCTGTGAGGACTTTGACCTGATAGCCTTCTCTCCTCAGGCTGGTTTGCCAGATCAGCATACTTTTCAGTCTTGTAGATCTGAGCTGCCTCCATTCTGTTCTCATATGGCACCGTGAGCTCGATCATGATCAGCTGCTTGGTTGACTGAGAGTGTAATACTATGTCTGGTCTCATGCCACTCTTGCTGATAATGTCTGGGTGACTATTCCATTCTGGGAGGTCTGCTGTGCACTCCCAGTCATCTGCCCCGTCCAGCAGACTCTGCCTGCATGTTCTGAGTGGCACTGTTGTTCTTGGCCATGATTCGCTGCCTCCTGCCGTGAAGAATGTTGCGGGTGCTTTTGGAGTCCTGATTTTCCCTTTTGTGGTGTTGGTACTAGCCCAGACTACTTGTACAATCTCTTTGAGCACTTGGTTGTGCCTCCATGTGTACCTTCCTTGAGCCAGGGCTACTTTACATGAGCTTAGGACATGCTCCACTGTTTGTTTTTCATGGCAAAGGGGGCATGAAGGATCGTCTGTTTTTTCCCACTTCACCAGGTTTGCATTTGAAGGCAGAAGGTCATATGCAGATCTGAGAATGAAGCTGATCCTGAGAGGGGCCATGTGCCAAATGTCATTCCAAGTGAGACTTCTTTGGAGTGCATTCTCCCACGTTGTCCATTGCCCTTGCTGGCTCTGCTGGACTGCTTTTTGGAGTCTTTGTTGGTCTTCTTCTTTTCTCATCTCCTGAATCATCATGTCTCTTTTGGCTTTTCCTTTGGCCTTTGACCACCATTCAGTTTTGGTCACCCCCAGTCCTTGTCTGTTGGTCTGTGTGTGTCCTGTTATTTCTCTGATCTTGAGACTTTCTTTTGCAGAATCCATCGCCTCTTGAACTTTCCATTTTCTGCCTGTCTTCAGCTGGGGCTTGATTGCTTCAACCACCTTGTCTCCTGAGTCCTCCAGCATGCTTTGAAGTCTGATCTTCCCTGCTTTATATTCCTCCAGGATGGATTTCAGTGGTAGTTTCAGCTTTGCTTGGCGACAGTATAGCGCTATGTCAGTCAGACAGGGTGGGATACCAAGCCATTTCCTTGTGAACTTGTTGATTTTGGATCCATTGCCTCCACTATGCTGGTGCAGATGTCGTATATCATCAGAGGCCATAGGAGCTTTGGTATCAGCATGAACTGCAGACACCAGACCTTGTATTTGCCAGGGAGCCCACACTGGTCAATGGTCTCCAAGCCTTCTTCCGACATCTGTTTGGTTTCTTTTGCTCTTCGTGTGTCTTTCAGCATATCATCATACCATCTTCCAGGCTCTTGACTGGCTCTTCTGTTACTGTTGGAATGGTCTGGTTGGCAACACTGAAGACCACAGATTCGGCCACTTTTCCTTTCCTCAGTGAGAGACTCCGTGATTTCTTTGGCTTGAACTTCATTCTGGATGAGGCAACTATGTCGTCCAGCCTCTCCAGCACATGACGTGTCTCGTCTTCTCTGGATGAAATCACTGTAGTGTCATCCATGAAGGCCTTGAGAGGGGGCATATTGTATCCATCGCCAAGGTCTGTTTGTCTTGCGTTGCTTGTTGCTGCTTTCAAGATGACTTCCATTGCCAACACGAACAGTATTGGGGAAATGGCACAGCCCATTGCAATGCCCACTTCCAAGTTGATCCAATCTGTTGTGTACTCCTTGGTAGAGAACCGCATTGAGAAGCCATTGAAGTACTTCTTGAGCATGTCGCGGATGTTCTTTGGCACATGGTACATCTTAAGAGCCAACTGTATCATCTCATGGGGTACAGATCCATATGCGTTTGCCAGGTCGAGCCACACTACGTCCAGGTCTCTCTTTTGTTTTTTTTCTCTTTGGATTGCGTCCCAGATCATTGTGGCGTGTTCTACACAGCCAGCCACACCTGGAATGCCACCTTTCTGGACTGACACATCCAAGTACTTGTTTTCCATGAGGTACTTGGTCAGCCTTGCTGCCATGATGTGTTCTGGTGTTTGGTCTTCAAGACCACAGGAGCAGGAGGAGGAGGCGCGCCAGCTTCAGCTTCCTATGCAGGTGGTCATTGAGTCGGCAGTGGCCAGTTCTAAGTCTCATAATGACCACCTGCTCCTGTCTCTCCAGAAGATGGAAGGCATCCCTTGTGGGTTGTGGTCGCATCAGAGCCTTCACAAGGGTCTTCTTCTCTGCAAAGCTGACGCTGTTGTATGGTTGTTCCTCTGGCTCCGGTTTTGGCGAGCTGATCGGCTGCCTCGTTCCTGGGGACTCCGCAGTGGGCAGGTACCCATTGCAGGACTACTCGTCTACTTTTGGCGAGTTCCTGGAGTTTCTCCATTAGACGAGGAAGTTGTCTCCTCCTGCAAGGGCCTCCAGGACGGACAGCGCGTCAGAGAGGAAGACAACTTGGGTGCAGTCGCTCTGTGAATCATGAATCATGGAGGCTGCCTGCATGAGGGCCTGAACTTCTGCAGCATAATTGGAGCAGTGTTTCCCAGTTGGTATCCCTGCTGTGGTGGTGTGTCCCTCAGGTGACTTGATGAATATGCCCGCTCCTCCATCAGACACTGCGTGGTTGCTGAGCCGTCGGTGTACGCATGTATCCAGGATTCTTCAGGGTACTTCTCAGCAATCATGGCGCGCACTCTAATAAACCACGACACCACGCATCATCGCCATATGACAATGACGTTCAGTAGTGATACTGGCCTGAACTGGCTGATGTCACTTGAGTTTTGCTCTTTGGGGATGTACACACCATCTGCCGTCATCCACTGGCCGCTGATCTTCTGATTTCTCCAAGCTGATCGCAGCAGCCTGTGGGGCCACTTCAGCACCTTGGGACATTTCTTGTACAGCTGGTAAGGTATTCCGTTTGGCCCTGGTGATGATTTGGCTCTGGCTTTGTCGACCACCTTCTTGATTTCCGCCAACGTTGGAGGCTTGTCATTGAACTGTTCCTCAGGGTTGGTTGGCACACCAGACCTTGAATGTCGAGTGGCGCTTTGCTCTGTGAGTCAGAGTATGTTTTTCTCAGATGCTGCTCAAG
>JADBJO010030862.1:0-12500 GCA_016801955.1 Conus betulinus | reverse complement strand
ACTTACACTGAGAGGTTCCCCACACATACATGAGACATTTTTGCAGTATTTTAGTTCGAGGTGAATTTAATCGCATGCGATGATTAAGCTTTCTTTCTACGTCTCTGAAAATTGGAGTTTGGATTTCCATTTGGAAATGTGTATAAAGATCACTTGAAAGTTTTTACGGATGGTTTCAGTACTAGATTGATCGTAACACTGGCGCAGCTTTTTATCCATACCAACCTTAAAAGTGGAGAAAGTGTGTATCATCTTGGGGAAAAACGTTGTGATGTTTTACTGCAGAACTAGTAGCAATTATAACGTCCTCTAAAGTATATTCTAAATTCTCCTAGAAATTATCAACTTCTACTTGTAGTGATTCTAGATCAGCGCTTTCTGCTTTCCAACCACCAAATTCAAAGATTCGTAATGAGATAACAACGGAATAAATTCTAACGCATCTCTATCAATGAAGAGAATCAATTTACTTTTTTGCTGGTAGCCTGTCACTGTCGGGCATTTTCATCCAATGAGAGAGCTGACCAAGCTGCTCGAAGAGCAGCTCGCAATGTTGAAGGCACAGTATCACAAATTTCAAAATAAAGATTAACAAACATTGAATAATTCGAAAAAAAACACTGCGTTTGCAAAAACAAAGAATCTTTAAAGATCTGCACGAGAATTCAATATTAAAACACTTGCATAAACATGGGCTGAAAAAAAAAGATTTTGCAAAAGAGGCCACAATTAGAACATTTTCAACTGTATGCCATGAAGAGCCAAAACAATCTACTGCTATAAGAATGAAAGAATTCCAAAAAAATAATGATTTGAAAAAAAATTACAATTCGCCATGTAAGTGTGTATTTTCAATGTGTTTGTGATAGGTTTATTCCCCAAATGGTTTTACGCAATTAACAAAAACGATTGTGACACGTGTTTACAACAGTAGCAATGTACAAAAACAAACTGTGTGTTAAACAGTGAATGTAAAACTTGAACATTAGGAAAGATGTAGAATAACATTTCAAAGGTGGAAGGTTTTACAAAGGATTCAAGTAAAACGATGGACGTCGTAAGCAAAAGGTAAAAAAAAAGAAACAATGTTGTAATCATGTTAAAATTAATTTATTAACTATAAAATATAATCCAAAAAAAAAAGAATAAAAATCATCCATATTTGCTACTTATTACTTTGCAGACCGAAAATAAAAAAGAACATAAATGATAACCGATGAAATAATAAAAACAAAAAAAACGAAAGTAAACAAAATTATTACAAAATCTTTCCAAAATATAAAAAAAATCAACTTTACATAGCTTTTTTAGCGAAAAAAAATTAATTTCCAAAAGTTTAATAACCCGTGACTGATGAAAAAAAGAAACACCAACATTCAAAGGATACGTAAAAGTAAAAAAAACAAGACATGCAAAGAATTTACGGTAAAGACGCATCTCATTAAACAATAACAATGAAGATAAAAAAACCCAAAACACTTGATTACATTTATATTAAAAAAAAAAAAACTACAATGGTGAAGGTTCAAAAAAACGGCAGACCCATGCAGCACAATGCGAGAGCAAACCAAATTGCTTTTAGCAGCATCCTCGCAATGCGGGGGCAGCAGAAGGTTTACACAATTGAAAAAAAATCAGCGACAGTTTCCATCTTGCCTTTTTGAAACATCATAGTTCCGAGTTTTTGCCAAAATTCCATAACTTTGAAAATTAAAGAAAAAGAAACACTGGTTAAAGGATGGTACAGTAGAAAACAGCACATGCATGATGATTTCTTAAATCTTTGCATGAAGCTGTCATCAAACTTGACACAAGATATATAGGTACCAGCTGAGGTCAAACGCCAGACACATGCAGCACTGAGGACATAAAACAGCAGCATCTAGATGGCGTCAGAGAAGGTCGGTTACGAACATTTGGAACAAGTATTATTGAACCGTATTCTAAAGGCGGTAAGCGTAGCTGGTGGCTGCTTAATTTGGCAGAACCAGTGTTCCCAGGCTCCGTTCACTGTCAGACGTGAAGAGTTTGCATGACAACATCACAGGAGAAGCACGTGCCCTTTACACCCCTGTCATTGCGGAGAGTAGGCTGCTTACGGACACCCACGCACTTGCTGGCACGTCCGTCCCCATCCACCCACACAACTCGCCCCCCACTTACTGTCCGCACCATCCCTGTGCTCCCACACACATTGCACAAAATCCAAAGCTTACGCAAATTGTGCCACAACGTTGGAATGTTCAATGCATTAGATTTTTGTTTTTGTCGCTGAAAAAAAAAGCCTGCATGCTTCCCTGCATGCGCATTTTCTGCACTTCTCTTTTATCTTTATCCGAAGGCAAGTGGAGATGATGCAAAGTTCCTATCTTACACACACACACACACACACACACACACACACACACGTGCACCCACGCGCCCGCGCGCGCGCGCACACACACACACACACACACACACACACACACACACACACACACACACACACGCACGCCCACCCTTCCAACAGCCTCATTCTCATTCAACGCCTTCTTCCTTGCACTGAACTCTGAAGCAATTAAAAGCTAAGTGATTTTTCGTTATTTTATTCGTTTTTGTCTTACCTGAAGAAGATCTAATAGACAGTTTATTTTTTCAGAAAAGCCAATACCCGTAGGCATTTTTGTTAATTTGTGGCAACCATGTTTTTTTTTCTGAAGGTTCAAGGTATGCAGAATCCATTTCTACAATTTGCCAAGCGCCACCTTGCCCCAGTCACTCATGGTAATGGCTAAAACAATTTGGCCGCCATGCCAAATGAACATGTACATTTTATTAAAATAAATCAACAACTGAGTCAACCAGAAGTAAACAATACTCCTTTAAACCTCCCCAAATAGCTATACCAATTAAAACAGATTTTAACACTGAAATGTCTGCTTGGTATTAACTGTTGATAATATGTGTATTATCCACAAACCACCAGCAAACACCGCATTCATATCGTTTAAGACATCGGATTGTCATATCTATTTTCATACTATGGAGACTGATGGAGCTCAAGTGGGCCAAACCAGAGTACCAAGACTTTTTGATTGTGAGATTAGAAAGACTTCATACCGCTATGAACTTTCTTCAGATTATTGGACAGCACAGGGATCAGGTCTTCTGGACGCTTGGGTTGAAAGTAGCATCTTTGGTCCAGGAACAGCAGAGCGGGTGATGTCTGGAAAGTCCTACGCCCAGGGGATGAGAGGACACAAGTTGACACTTCAAGCACTTTGGCGATTGCTTGCTCCCAAGCTCTTGATGTTCATCAAAGACACAGACCAAGATCTAGAAAGAGAGATACAGGATGAACTGTCCACTGATGGCCCAGCTGGAATGATGAAGTTGTTGGCTTCTCCAGACGTCAGCAAGGCTATGGATGCATTTGTCTCTCGAGCAATGACAATCCCAACTTCAAGTTTCTCGTGGACATACAATCAGATGGTGTAGATTCTCCTACTTTTCACCAGAGCACACAGAGAAGGCCTTTGGCAACTATATCTGCATGCTTTTGGCGAAATGTTGCCCTATTTCATGTGGTATAACCACCACAAACTACGCCAAATTGGGATCCATCTACTTATGTGAGATGAATCAGTTGCCAGAAAACGTCAAGGCAGAGTTTGAAAAGGGCACCTTCATAGTCAAGAGGTCACCTCAACAGTACCAAGTTGACCCTGACCAAAGTCAGGAATGGCTCAACGACACAGGGAAGAAGGGTGGTGGAAATAATAGGCATCACCAAAACAACTACAGCGCTGAACAGGTGGGCCCCCTCCTACAACCTCAGATCTCACATCAGCAGTTGAACGAAATGTACCTTTGGACTGAGGCAAGATGACAACTTCACACACAATGAAAGCAACCTGGCAAGACAAAGGCTTGATATGAGGGATGAAAATAAGCTGCCGAACACTTTGCAAACCTTCAAGCTCTTCACAGACGAGGCACCCACAGACTTGCAGAACAGTGCAACAAAGGATGTTATCCCCAGCAACATCACTGAACATTAGTTGACAGTCAAGGAAAAAGGTCAAGTCCAGCTGATCAAATTCGTTGAAGAAAGGCTTGTTGTCTGCAACGACCGACAAGAGCAGTTCAGAGACACTTTGCACAGGAACAAATGCCTGACATTTGCAACCTTGTTCGAATTGGAGCAAAAGCAATCCAATACGAGTGCACAGAAAGTCATCTAGGCCGACAGAAAGTTTCTGCAGCGACTTATCACAGCATACAGAGCTGGAAGAGACGTCAATCTGCAAGACATACTACAGTATAAGCTTCTTCCTGCCCCGGCTGCTATAGCAGAAATGACTGGCAATCTCCGTTCTGGTCAGAAATCCCTTTTAGAAGATGCTTTGATTGGTGGCACACCTTGCCCCCCAACCTTCAACCTGCTGACCTTGGAGAAAAAACCAACACTCATCATTGATGGCCAAGCACTTGCGATTGTAATTGGAAAGTCACCAAACGCCAAGCCCTTTGGTGACCTAGCTGCCACAGTTGTTGAATCTGTTCTTCAGAGTGGTGCTGTCTTCACTCGAATTGGTGTTGTGTTTGACAGGTACTATGAAATGTCCATCAAGGTTGGCACCAGACACAAACGAGGCAGACATGCAGTGCCCGTGAGGAGAGAGATCCAAAGCAGAGAAGTCCCTTTACCACTAAAGTGGGAAAACTTCATTGCCCTTGCAGAGAACAAAGCTGACCTGGCCAGTTTCTTGTCTTGCCAACTGATCCTGCACCTGAAAACAAGATCATTGTCATTTCAGGTGGCTTCTGTGATGAAGAGCAGGTTGAGTCCTCAGCTCCTGATGTAAACACTGAAGAATTAGAAGCCAAACATGAGAGGCGGACACTCGGATTATTCTTCACTGTGTAAAGAGCCAAACTTCACGAGTTGTTGTTGCTGCACAAGATACGGATGTGCTGGTCCTTCTTCTTGCCCATTTCAACAAAATGCCATGCTCAAAAGTGTGGTGAAAGCGGGAAAGTCAAAGAACAGAAAGTACATTTGAATCCACACCATTGTAGATCAGCTTCCCTCTGACAAGTTTCCTGAGTGCCTTAGCGGCATTTCATTCACTTACTGGAAGTGATGCGACATCGTGCCTGGCTGGTCATACCAAGAAATCTTGCTTGAAAGTCTTTAAGGAGCATTATGACCTCCTTGCAACACTTGGAAGAGGTGAACTGTCTCACCAA
This sequence comes from Conus betulinus, assembly GCA_016801955.1. Taxonomy (NCBI): domain Eukaryota; kingdom Metazoa; phylum Mollusca; class Gastropoda; order Neogastropoda; family Conidae; genus Conus; species Conus betulinus. Next base: position 7,268 of record JADBJO010030862.1, on the reverse strand, counting down.
GCGTGTACTGATGCAGAGGCCTTCATCTTTAAAGTGTGCAACATGGACAATGCTTCTGTAGACGATACAAGGTCAGGTCTGTTTGCTCAAGCCAAGCCCGTGGAAACCTCGCCACCAACACATGATGCCCTGTCGTTCCATATCAAGCGAGCACATTACCAGGCACTTGTCTGGAACCAAGCTGAAAAACAACGTCCACTGCTGCCCAAACCAGACACCATGGAATGGACCGTCAATGATGGCGCATTTGCACCTATTATGACGTCTCTTCCAGCAGTGCCTGAAGCCTGCATTTATCTCATTAGCTGCAGTTGCAAAACTGTCAGTGCAGCAGAAAGCATAAACTGTAATGTACTAGTACATGCAAGTGCAGCACTGGTGACTCTGCAGAAAACAGCAATAATTGAAAGCATGAACTGAAAGAACATGGTCTCTTGTTATCAGCAGGCATTGTTCCGTTTTCATTTACATGTACACTAAAGCGAAACTACGTGAATTGAACCAGAGAATCGTGTGAATAGTTAGGCTTCTGTTCCATGAATTTAACGTTGCTGGCTGTGTGTTTGCTTTATCAAGAGATTTTATTGGATTTAGCAAATTGACACAGGAGACAGTACATCTTTGCAAGGTAAATGACAAATTAAAAAGTCTAGCAGCAATTTAAATCTGTTTTCAAAGGAATTGGGCACATTCTTTGTATTTAACACTTTCTTTTTGTTTGATTCCTCTGCTGTTTAATTGGGTCATTCAAAGGCTTACCTATGTAATTATCATTCAGATTCTTCTTAAGTCAGATTTGACTGTTTTGCATTCCCTTGTACAGAGAATTTCAAGTCAAAACTAAAAGGTATAGATGTTAATTACCATTTTTTTTCATTTCTTTGTGCAGGGACGGGTCGGGGGTACACTTTGATAGAAAGATGATCCAATCATTACAATTATGAAGAGCAATACAAGTTTGAAATATTTATTATGTTTTCTTTCAAGGTTTTATTCAGAATGTTCTGAAATAAACACTTAAGTTTGTGTCCACTAATGCCTGAAGGAGTTTCCTTTCCTGCAAGGTGGCCATTTTGAATAACTAATTACATCTTGGAAAGAATCGAGATATCACTTGGCAAATTTGATAAATGAATTTAGCATACCAAAATCCTTTAGGACATAATATACAGCATAAATTAACCGAAAATGCTTACCACTTTTAAACCAACTGGAAATCTCATATTTCAAAACAGTCTACAAGAGGTCGAAACGCGTTGTGATTTGACTTGTGACTCGTTTGTCCACGTTTCTCTCGGCGGTTCGCTAACATTTATTTAAGATTTGCTTAGATTTCCGCCTGCAGTCGTCTCACTTTGGAACCAGATCTATAAAAAAAAAATGTAGCCAATGTACTTTTTTTTTTTTCTGTGGGAGAATTGGTTTTTAATATAACTGGTCAGTTTTACTAAGTGGTCTGTGGTACAATGACCTTTTCGAAAGCCCGCTTGCTGAACAAGAATCACGCCATCCTTTTCTGTTTAATAATAATATAACCATCGGCGGCCTGCAGGTAGGTCACGATGACCATCCAGCTTTGGTTGGCCTGAGTATTGAACATCTTCGGGAAGGCTTCGACTTATTAAGTGGCTTGCACCTTGTCGGCTCCCAGTGGAAGGAAACACTCGACGCAATCAGGGGCTGGTTTTGGAGAGGTCTGAATCGAAATCATTCAGAGACTGGCAGGTGTGAATCGTTGTGATGAGTGCGTGCCAGTGCTTCCATTTTTTTGAACCGGTATTTCTCTGGTTCTCTTTGTTTGCGAATGGTTTATAAGATGCACGGAAAACCAGTTTGTAAACCTCGACCAAATCTCTATATTAATGACCTTGAAGCTGTATGGGTCGAGACAAGCTTGGCCAAAGTAGTCTACTGGTTTGGGTCATTTTATCGACCTCCAAGTTCCCCTGTAAGTTACTGGGATCAGATAGAAGAAAGCATTCGTAAGGTAAATAATACTTCATCAAAATGTATTATTCTTGGTGACTTCAATAGTGATTTCCTTACGACACCCTCACCGTACTTACTTGGAATCATGAATCGATACAGGCTCACACTCAGTTTATTAATGAACCCACAAGGATTACAGATTCGAGTGCAACGTGTTTGGATCTGGTTCTCACACAATGCCCCAACATTGTAACATCCACTGACGTTTTGCCAGCTATTTGCAGTGATCATAGTGGTCCTTGCGCCATGATTAGACATACTGTGGTCAAGAACCAGCCATTCAAAAGGACCATACTTAATTATAGAAAGCTAAATGCAGATCGCTTTTGTGACCTGTTAGGCACTGTAAACTGGGACGACATTACTCGCAACAGATCAGTAGATCAAAGTGCTGAAATGTTTTCAAAAATATTAATGGAAAAAGCGAAACTATGCATGCCGTCTAAAATTATTATTGTACGTCCTGACGACGTCCCCTGGATGACTGATGAAATAAGACTGTTAATAGAGGAAACGTAAAACAATACACAGTATAGCTAAACATACCAATGATCCAGAAGATTGGTACAGGTTTCGTCGATTTCGGAATTATGTGACATCAAGAGAAAGACAAAGACAACTTGACTATGTTGCTGAATTAGACAATAAGGTTTCTAACTCACAAATTTTGGTAAAAAAGAATGGTGGCACCTGGTAAAATCTTTTAAAAAAAAAGAAAAGGTATTGACTCGAACGAAATACCTCCAATTGTTGTAATAATGGCATTGTAAACTATAACAATACAGACAAAGCGAACGCTTTCAATAAATATTTCATTGCTCAGTCAAAATGATGGTGATGAAGTGCCAGACGTACTATTCATAGTTCCAGAAATTACAGACATTTCTTTGACAGCTACTAATGTTAAGGATGTTAACTTGAATCTGAACAAGAATAAAGCAGTAGGGCCTGATTTGGTTCACAACAGGTTGTTGATTGCATCTCTTCCAGTTATATTGGATCCCTTGACTACCATATTTAACAGAAGTATGATTGAAGCAAAGTTTCCAAACGTCTGAAAAACAGCCCATGTAAGTCCACTACATAAAAAAAAGAATCTGACAGGAATCCTTATCACAGGAGAAGGCCGTTAGAGCGTACAACTCCAAAATGCAACACTGAGATATATCGGAAATCCTTCATTCCTTCAACTACATCTTTATGGAATAGTCTCCCAGATCATATTAAAACCAGTCCATCTTTAAGCGTAGTCAAGCATCATTTATCGGCTGATGATCCTGTCATACCGCCGTACTTTTACCATGGCGAGAGAAAAAACCAAATCATTCATTGCCGTCTTCGTCTTGGAATCAGTGATCTGAGATACGATATGTCCAACCCATCTAATTAACGACCCACTGTGTGAGTGTGGTAATGGGGAGGAAACAGCTGAACACTATTTTCTGTTGTGTCCTCGTTTTAATGAAACCCGCACACAAACTATTTCCGATCTCCCATCACACTACAGAAATGTTCAAACTCTGTTAAAAGGTGACCGTAATCTGCATATAGATACCAATATATTGATATTTGAAGCTGTTCATAAGTTTATCTCTGGAAGCAACCGTTTTAGATACATTGTCTATTGGAGGTTTCAGGTATGACAAAAAGATTGTATTAAAAATGTTGCCGTTATTTCAAATTGTGATGATAACAAATTAGTGTGACTGTGGTGTGTTTCTCATAGTCTCTCTTCGTTAATGTCCGTTTCTTTCTTTATCTTTTTTTTTTTTATTATTTTTTTCTTTTTTTTTAATTATTTTTTCTCTTTTCGGGAAAGGGGAGGGGGCGGGGGTGTTTCTCTTTTGTATTCTTCATGCGATTTTATAAACTTTAAACTGTCAATTGTTTTCATAAAAATAATGTAATATTTGTATTACTGTAGCCGCCAGGTAAATTAGTTGTGTATTGTCATTTTGTAGAGCACACTATAAGCATTCAGCTTGTTGCTGCTCACTTTGTATTGTGTAACTGTACGTACCTGTGATGAAAGATTTGTTTTTAACCACCAATTAACGGCAGGGTGTTTGTCAGATTTATCGACCTTGATACAAACATGGCTTTACAAATTTGTTAGCCCATCTTAAAAAACAAACAAACAAACAAACAAAAAACAACAAACAAACAAACACAAAAAAACATGCATACTGGAGGATACAGAGTTCCATAAAGAGCTTATGCAAAAATTATGTGTATGAGAGAGAGAGAGAGAGAGAGAGAGAGAGAGAGAGAGAGAGAGGAGCGCATTGTCATACTCTCTTGCCTTGTTTTTGGTACAGCTTTTCCTTTTCGGCGCTGTATTTATTCAGTCTAACAGTAACTGCCTTTGGAAATATTGAAATTCTGTACGATGTGCTGTTTCACTAGCTTAGATTTCTTAGGAAAAAAAAGTATGCTAAATCATTCAACGTATCAATACATTTACAAATTTTGAGTCCCCTACAAAAAGAAAACAAACATCGGTCTTGATCTTGTTTGTTTGTTTCGTTCTTTTTTTTACTTTCGGGCACAGGACAAGAATAAAAAAAAAAAGAAAGAAAGAAGAGCAATAAGTAAACACAGGGAAAAATTGTAAAGGAGTCCACGGTTACTGTGGAAATGAATAAGTAATGAAGAGGATGGGGTGGCTGTGGTAGGAAGAGAAAAAAAACATAATATAATAATAAAAAAAAAAATCTTACATCCTTCACTGACATTATATTGAAACTGTTGGGTTATGTAGCATGTAAAGCACCTCGTTCCAGCACGTCTAAAGCCGCCATATTTCTCGTGGGTGAAACGCGTGGGTATTTGCAGCTGCCTGCAGCTTTGGCAGTCGCAGAATCTTTCTTTTCCCTCCCTTGTACTTTTTGCGGGTTAGTATTTCAAAATGAACTGCTGTGTGTTAACTACCCCGCCGGCTGTTCTGACACTTTCAGCCTCAATTTTGCAATAGTGGGGGTTTTTCCCCCCTGCATTAAGAAAATGACAAACAGTTGCCTAAGAAACGACCCCGGTTATGCAAGCTCTTTACTGTGTCGTAGATGGCAGTTGGAGACTCTCTAGACATAGCATAAGTATTGTCAGTGTCAACGACAAATCTCTAATATATTCGTTCTGAAAAGGAAATGGGGGAATAGGCCATATGATGGGGGAAACAAGAAAGAAATCTATTTCGGATATGTTCCTACTCTAACCTCTCTTAGAGATCTATGTAATCACGAGCGCGCCCGCGCGCGCGCGCGGGTGCACACACACACACACACACACACACACACACACACACACACACACACACACACACACACACACGCACACACAGAGAGAGAGAGAGAGAGAGAGAGAGAGAGAGAGAGAGAGAGAGAGAGAGAGAGATGCGTTTTTTTTAATTTCTTTTTGCGTATGGATGATTGCAGTTATATCCCTGTCATTTCTTGTGCCATTTATATTCTTGCTTCCCACTTTACCTTCTTTCACTGTGAAATGGAGAACAGACCCTTCAACGAATCGAAGCATCGCTTACAGAGATAGTACGCCTTGTTTCCATGGTGACGTCACACTTGCCAGAAACATCATGTTCCATATGTCTAACCTGGTGAAAACCAGTTCTTCTGTTCACGATGATTGTTTGTTGTGTCATCACGATAGTCCGTCTACGCCGAGCTTCCCTTCAGAGAGGACAGATGACTGGACAACTAAACACTCGAGACGACACTGCAGACACCAGAATCACTCGGATGTTACTCTTCTTGTGTTTCGTTTACATCATTCTGGTGATTCCTGATTTGTGTTCTGCCATGGCCACAGTCGCTGATTCAGAGTATTTCACGTACAGAAAATACCACAATACGTTCATTGTTTGTATACCAGTTTGTTTGGATTGCTTCTTGCTTGAACTCGACAGTTAATTTTTTTGCTTATTTGGTGCTGAGTTCACGATTTCGAAAAACGCTCATAGGATGGAATTGTCTGCTAAAGGTATGAACGAAGTTCTCATGATTTCTTTTCAGTATTGAAATTTAAAGTTGTGCTGAGCCAGAGATAACTAACACCGACACTATTATACATGTGCTTTGGATTACGATACCATCTTGACAATTATTGGCATTCAGTTTCTTCATGGAGTCTCCTGCACGTGCCTGTACCCACCATCAACACAGCGCAGGCCTCCAAGGGTGGTACATGACTGCTCTAAAGGCGGGTGAAGACAGTGCTTCTCTGGGTCCTCCCTGGCACCTTCGGGCGTTTCTTTTTCTTCTTTGCTTTAACTAGGCTGACCCTGGAGAAAGGGTCCAGTGACGGTGAGGAAAGATTCACTGACCACAGGGAAAGTCCCTGTTGACAGTGGAAAAGACTACAACTTTGGATTCTCTCTTGAGGGCACATAAGACCGTATAGCGAAAGCTTGGCTGTGTCTGGAGTGGCACTGTCTTCATTTGTCCGTGGGCATGGGTGGTTGGGTCTGTGGGATGTGTTCGACAGCTGGAGGGTGGTGTTTTTCGCCGGTGGGCTCTGCAGTCATGAAATACGGGCTGGTACACCCATGGAAATGCTACTTTAAGGCTGTTAAGAGTTGCATCCTCTAGCCCGATTTACCTCTGTTCAGGAGCAGTTATGTCCCTTGATATCTTAATGGTGTGTGCTGCGTGTGCCTGTACCCATCGTCAACACAGCGCAGGCCTCCAAGGGTGGTACAGGACTGCTCTAAAGGGAGGTGAAGATGGTGCTTCTCTGGGTCCTCCCTATCACCTTCGGGTGTTTCTGTTTCTTTCTTCATGTGCTTGGCATTACTATACCATCTTGACAATTATTGGCACTCAATTTCTCCATTTTGCGACAAAACCATTATATAGATGTATAAAGAAATAAGTCTGTGACATTGTTTTAACACATGCCATTATCAATGTAAATTACGATTTCATTCTAGACGGAAATATATGTATAATTATGTCATATACAGTTTTGAAATAAAATACTTTCAAGAGCAACCCTTCCCTACGTTCTCAGGACCATCAGTGAAATTTCTAGACATCGATCGACTTTGCTCAGATCACCATGATTGATGGTCTTTTTGTTCTAAGCACAGACCTTTTTTACTTTCTCCATAAGTTCCTTTTGCATTTTGTGCGAACCTGTTCGCACCTGATTTGAAGCTGGAACCACATAGCTAACTGTTAGTGAATACAGTGTGTGTGTGTGTGTGTGTGTGTGTGTGTGTGTGTGTGTGTGTGTGTGTGTGTGTGTGCACGCGTGCGCTTGCG
>JADBJO010030861.1:0-17385 GCA_016801955.1 Conus betulinus | reverse complement strand
TCAACTTTTTTTTCCTTGCAAAGACAAAACATTTTACATAATTCATAGCAATTCAGTTCTCATCAGTGTATAATTCACAACATTTATTTTTCAACAACCAAACGCTTACATTTCAATCAGGTACCATAAACAGTTTCCGTATCATGTGTTAGCTTATTTGTAAGGCAGGGCTTTTAAAAAATGATTAAATACAAATAGACAACCAAAAACAAAGCAAAAACAGAAACACAGAGAGAAGAAGTACGCAACAAAAAGTCAATCAATTTTATATAATTAGAACAAAATTTACCATGACTGCAACCAACATTCTTCCATGACAGTATGTACATGCATGCAGAATTCTATCTTAATTATACATTAATACTTCTTAGTACGTTCTTCCTTATGAGCGTAAAGTAGGTATAAATATTATTGTTTTTAAAACTCATAATATTAATACTGTTGATACTAGCATACAAAACACATGTTTTCTATTCCATTTCCCTCATCGTAATATCGTTCACATATACAGTAAAGGCCTTTCTCCCTACGTGGTATAATTTCTCCGGAAAGCCGTACTATTTTAAGCATCTTTGTTTACTTCATTTACGCATGCGCAAAAAATAGCCTATCCCTCTTCAATGCAAAGGTAAACCCCGAATCTTGGGTCTATCACAATAGCTGCCATGCTAACCTTGACACTCAGTGTGTGTTCTTCTGTGTGGTCGTGTCATGTGTGTGTTGGACTTGTATTGATTATATTCGTTGATTTAGCAGCCCCATGGATGAATTACTATAACCTTGTCGCTTACCATGTATCAGGTTGGTACATTCCTTCAGTTATTTTTTACTTAATTGTAGTTTTCCCTATTTCTTTTCAGCCATGCGCCTGGCGTGGGTCTTGTTGACACTTGACTCGCACACATTTGTCTAGGTTGCCCGTTGACCAGAGGAGTCTCTTAATGGTCGGAACCCTAGAATTCAAACTTTAATAATTCAAAGCAACCGTCGGAAAATAATCAAAATGCATATAATAGCTATCGTTATTCAAAGAAGAGTTCAACCCCCCACCCCCCCCCTCTCCCCCCCTAAGCAGAGAGCGAGAGAGAGAACGGGAGAGAGACGGACAGAGGGGAGACTGGCGCGGTGTGCGAGTGTCAGAGTGGATCGCCGCTTTCGTGCTGATTTGCATGTTGACCTATTTAAACGCACTGGTGTGCTTGCTGGTTGCTGAACTGAACTGATCAAGTTATTGTCCTACTTTTTTGTTTCCTGGTTTATCTTATTTACATACTTCATCACTTCATGGACAATTATTAATTGTCTATGTTTCCCTTTGTATTCATTTCGTAGTTTATATGTGTATGTATACACAGATTTCATTACTTATTTTAAGCTTCCTCTTCATACATGCTTCCTTATACAATTGGTTTCTATCTATTGTTATGCACACTTCCATACTCATTTAACTTAAACCATTCATATTCCTAGACTACCCACACCCCCCCCCCCCCCACATACATAATATACACACATACATACACCATATATACACTACATATTACCAACACACACACACACCCACACACACCACACCCATATATATATATATATATATCTTCATATATATATTATATATATATATCTTGCAATACTGTTAAAACGCCTCATAAAAATCTTAAGGTGCATTCTTGGGGAGCAACATTGTTAAAAATAGGGTGATAAAAGGAAGTTTTAAAACCAACAGATCTGTTTTCGAGCCAGCGCTCTCGTCAGGATGTCTTTGGGGGCGCCTACTGCCGGTGTTATATGGCCTGATGTCACTGTTTGCACGTGCGGATTGGCTGCACGTATTGTTCGGTTTTTGGGGGGTTGTTTACAGTTCAGGGTGCGTTTGCTGACAACGATTTCCATTTGTGCCTGCAGTTGTTTACTATTTCTATTTTAGTGTTTAGGGTTGCTAAGTATGGTTTGCATAGTATTAACCATTTTTCTGTTGAACATAGGTTGCATCTTTTTGAAATGTTGTTGTATGGTGATGCCCTTTTTATGATTTTCCCAGGATATGTTATAGTTTATTTTTTTGTCTTTGAGTCTCCAAATATATTTGCTCAGTTCTGTTTGGTTTTTGTATTTTTTCTTTGTTGAATGACTGTTTATGGTTTTGCGTATCTGGTTTTGAAGTGATTTTCAGTGATCCCTATGTATGTTTCTTTTTCATTTTCTGATGTCACAGTGGCTTGGTATACACAATGTTGTTATAGAGGCATTTGTTGCTTAAGGGACACTGTTTCTTTTTTTAGCACAATTGCACATATATACACACACATACACACATATGCATACACATACACACCTATACACACATACATACACACACATATACATGCACACATACATCTATAGATATGTACATTTTACAATCTTGTTCGTGTTCTTATAAGTATTCCTACTCCATCATCCATTTATAATAGCCTCCTTCTCCCTCATTTCCATTCATAATTGTACATTTCCATGCATATTCATATTCATTCATTACACATATTTTCCTCAACACATATTCATTTCCATAATTCCATTCCTTCATATTATATTACATTCACATTCTCTCATATTACACCCTTGTATTCACTTTTTTATAGTTATCTTTCCATCATGCAAATGTACATAGTCCTTGTCTTACTTCACATCTGAGTATACATTTGCATAATCTTATTTGTGTTCATATAACATCTCTTTTCGTAAAGCTGTTCATATCATCACACACAAATTGCAATTTCATACCCATCATTCAGGTATTCATATTACTTTCCATTCTGAGAAACACCTTACGAGTTAAATCCATGATTCAAATATCTATATTATATTATCACCACACATCCATGTTCATTTATTATGCATATAGATTCATATGTTTTATACATAAACATTCACATAATCATACATACATATACACATACCCACAGACATATACAGCTTAAATTCAGAGCCCACAGAAGCAAAACCAAGTCTCATTTCTTTGTCTTATATTTGTGTTTCTCTGTATTTTTAATGCATAAAAAGTATACATTGCTAGGTCACGTGTCATTTCCATATTTTCATTTTGTAATAGGTTTCTTAGTGTAATTGTATCCTTATTTCTGTAATGTTTATAAATATATTTCTCCCTTAATTGTCTATAACATGGGCATATCTTAAAAAAGTGTAATTCGGTTTCTTCTGTTGGACAAAAAGGACATGTTGTAATTGCATCCTTGTCTGTAAACTTTTTGTTTGTGTGTAATTCGTTTACCCCTAAACGTAGTCTGGTTAGTGCTTTTCTAAATTTCGCTATTGTGATGTCGTAAAAATACTTTTCCAGTATGGTGTAAAGATTGAAAGAGCGGTAAGTATTAAAACGTTCGCTATTTTCTATTTTATCATGCCAGTTCTGCTTGTGGCAATCTATCATTCTTTGTTTAATACTGAAATAAATCTGTTCCCATCTCCTACCCCTTCATTTAGCCACACTTCTGAAAAGCCGTATATGTCTAAACAGCGTTTTAATTCTAATGCCCAATTTTGGGTTTTGTTTATTTCGGTCTTTTCTCTTTCATATGCTTGTTTGGGGAGTCTGTTTGGTTCCATTTTTATAATTTTAAACCAATACCTAATCGCCCTTATTGTGCTGTCTATGCATACAGGATATCTACCCAACTCTCCATATATTAGATTATTTGGGGTTTTCTTGCCCACACCCATATATTTTTTACATGCGAACAAGTGTATATTTTCTATTGCTTTATATCTAGTTAGACCCCATGCTTCTGCTGCGTATAAGAGTAAGGGTTTAACTTGAGTGTCAAACAGTTTAAAGTAAATAGCCATATCTATATGTCCTAAACTGTACATAGTTTTCATATTTCCATAATTTTTGCCTTTCGCTCTACCAGCATATTCAGAAAGTGAAATGTCTACTGAGAGTTTAGTTGTCAAGGTGAAACCTAGGTACTTATAACTGTTTACTACTTCTATTTCTTGGTCTTTGTAGTACCATTTCTCCTTTTTGCCCAAATAGCCCCCTTTCCTAAAAAACCATTATTTTTGTTTTTTTGTAGATTTTTACTGTTAAACCTATAGAATCCTGAGGCTTGTTGTAGATTCTTCAATTGATTTTGTAAGCCCGCTGGTGTTAATGATATCAGGGCTATGTCATCTGCAAATAGCAATGTGTAAATCTCTTCTGCACCTGGTAGAAATTGATAACCATGTCTGCCTTTTCTTGTGACATTGTCCGCCACTTCTGTTATTAATAGAGAAAAGATCAAGGGGGACAACAAACAACCTTGTTTCACTCCTGTGGGCATTCGAAAAACTCTGTTAGTTCAGTTCCAAATCTAACACAAGCTTGTACTGTTTTGTATATTCCTTTTAACATGTTGAGCATTTTGGTAGATACTTTGTGTTTCTGTAGAATCTTCCATAATTTATCTCTTTTTACAGTATCAAATGCTTTCTGATAATCTATGAATGCTACATAAAATTTACTTCTATGTCTGCCATAGAGGCAATTTGTTATCATAGTTGTTAATGTGAAAATGTGGTCTATTGTCGAATATCCCCCTTCTAATCCTGCTTGTTCCTTGCTAATTTTGTTCTCATCCTCTGCCCAGTTGTAAAGTCTTTTGTTGATTATTGCTGTAAAAAATTTACTTATAATGCATAACAGTGAAATCCCTCTATAATTTCCTGGGTTTTGCTTATCACCTTTCTTGTGGAGTGGTACAATTACTGCACGTGACCATTCTAAGGGGAAATAACTTTCTTGGAACAGTTTATTGAATAACTTAGTTAGATATGGTATTATTTTGCTAGCTATTGTTTTTAGAAATTCTGGGGGGATTTCAACTATTTCTGGGGATTTTCCTGTTTTCAGTTTGTTTATTGCTAATCCTACTTCCTGCTCTATTATTTCTTCATCTAGCTCTTGTACTAGAATCTCTTCAATATTCACTTGCTGTTCTCTTTCAATATCTCCTCGCCTTTGTTTATATTTGGGGGATGCAATATGCTTTCAAAATGTTCTTCCATTGTTCAGATGTAATAACTGGTAATTTATTTTTCTTTCTTCTAATGTTTTTTTTTTTTTTTATTGTACTCCAGAATTTCTGGCTATCCTTCTGATTTTGCATAAGTGTATCATATATCTGTTCCCTGTATTGTTTTTTTTTCTTTCCTCTAATCATTTTGTGATAGGAAATTCGTTTGCTATTATATGTTACGATTCTTTCTTCATATTTTAATAGGGTTTTTATTTTTTATCTATTAAGTTAAGTACACACAGAGCTTGTCTTGTTTTCTCTTTTTCATCTTGCATACTTTATCATACCACCCATTTGTAAGTTTAAAGTCCCCTCCTGAACTAGTGTTTTTACTCATACATTCTCCAGCATTCTTTAGTAATTGATTGAATTTATCTATACTTTTATCTATATCTTGATCAATTTCCTCCTTGATTTGTTCTAATATTGCTTGTGCTCTTACAGATTCCATGAAATTTATGTAGACTTGTGCTTTGGCTGGGTCCCATTTGCTTTTCTTAGTAAATGTTCTCTTTTGTTTGTCATTCTGGGTATCCTGTACTGTGCTTAGAAGCTCCATTCAAATTGGCATGTGGTGAGACTCAATTCTTTCATCCACTAAACAGCTGTCAACATTTTCGATTAATTTTATGGAGCATACATAGAAATCTATAGCACTATTTCCCCTTTCCGAGAGAATGTGAATGCACTGTCAAAGTTTTTCATATTTAAGCCATTCAGGGGAGTTAAATTAAAAAACTTGTGCAAAGTTCGATGAGCCTTTTTTCCGAATCCATTGATGATGTTATCCTTTGACTTATATGCACGCACATTCTGTTCTCTGTCAAATATATCATTTTCATCCTCGATATTTAGTCCCCATTCCCGAATACGAGCATTTAAATCTCCTCTTATAATATATGAATATTCATTCCCTTGCTCAATTTGTGTACGAATGTATTGTTCTATCATTTCTATAGTACAATCATAATCCTTGTCTGCATAAAAACGACTGTCATTCGGATGTACATACACACCAAGAAAAGTAGTACACATCTTTATTGCCTTGTAACAGGTTCTTTTGTAGCTTCACACATAATACATTTTCTATATTAGTATTGATCAACTGAACATACCCAGATAGTTCCTTCTTGATCAGCATTATACTCCACCAGAAGGTCTGCCCATTCTAGTATATTTTCTGGCTGGACAATGAAGATGTAAAAATTCCTGAAACTTTGTCTCAAAATCAAAATGTTTTAGAGTGAATGTCTCAGATAAACAACAGATGTCAAAAGCAGTTATGAATTAAAAAAAATCAGGATCTGACAGTTTCTCCAGCAGACCTTCAACATTCCAACACATGAAGGAAATTTTCTTATTTTTATCCTCTACTTCATTATGACCTTGTATAATTTGTGAATGGCCTTGGCCTTCCCCTCATTTTTTGTCATTTTTGTCCTTCCCGTGTGTATTAGCTTGGGTGTTCTGTACTTGTTTATTGGCCAACTTTGTACTGCTTGTGTTGGATCTTAATGTGTGTTTGCTTGCTGTGCGTGTTTTCATTTTGTCTTTGTCCCCCTCTTTTGGCCTCATCATTTTTTTTTTCATTCTTCTGTTCATCACTCATATCTGTCACCCTTTCTTTGTCTAACCCCGTTCTCTCTTTCATCCCCACTGACCATCTCTCTTCCTTCCATTCTTCTTTCACCTCCTTTCTTCATCTGTGTTTCTTCTTCCAACTCCTGCTCTTCATCTGAAAGAGACCCCCCAATTCCGTAACAATTTCATTCCAAACCAACAGCATGTCAGACTCACTTCCACTTTCCTCTTCACCTCCAGAGTTTCTTCTTTCTCCTCCAGCCTTCTTTCTGACAGATTTCTCATTCTCTCCATCCATTCCCTTACGGTTTCGCTCTCTCATGTTCTCTCTTTCCTGTCTTTCTCTTTCCATCTTTCCTCCATCTCCTTTGCTCTCTCTCTTACACTCTGTCTGTCTCTCTCACCCATCCTTTCCCTCTCACTCTCTGCCTCTCTCCCACGCCATCCCTCTCTCATCCTCTCTCTCTCTCCTTCTCCACTCATTGTCCCAGTCCCTGGTCTCATCATTTTCTTCATTCCCCCACCCATCGGCCTGTCTCTCTCGGTCCGGTTCCACATTGTCCTCCTTCCTCCTTCCAACCCTTAGGTGATTCCTGGAAGTGTGCTCTCCCTCCTGTCTTCCCTGCTGTGGTCTGAAAGCTCCATAGGGCACAAACGCTGTTCTGGATTGTCCTTTGATGTGCACCTTTCCCCTGTAAATGTACCCTGTTTTGTCTTCTTCTCTCAGACTTTTCAAGGCAGCTGCCTGCCTCCTTGTTCTATCTTGGGCCACCCTAATTCCATTTTCTCTCTCATCCTCTCTCTTTGCTTCAGTGTTCTGCATTATCCTAATCGCATCTTTCCATCTCAACAGTTTTACTATTATGGGTCGCGGACTGTGGCTTGCTGTATTGTGTCTTCCCAGTCTATGGGCCCTCTCTACAACATCTTCAGCCCATTCCTCGTCCGGCATATATGTTTGCAGTATCTCTTTCACTAATTTTTCACAGTCCTCGCCTATGGTTTTCCTTTATTCCAAATAGCTTCACATTGTTCCTCCTGGAAAACACTTTCTAGCCTATCCAATTCATCGTCGATGCTATCCCGTTTATCCCAGGTGTGCTCCAATTTTTCTTCCTAACTGCTCTGCTGCTACCATATTTCTCTGTGTGTTTATTTTAGTTTCTGCCAATTCTTTGTGTAGTTGAGTAAGTGTGTCTGCCATTTGTGTTTGTTTTTTTTATCCATTCTGGATATCATGTCTGTCTGGGTACTGAATGAATTGAAGAGTGTTTTCCGAGTGTCGGTGAGGTTTCTGATAAATGCGAGAGAGAGAGAGAGAGAGAGAGAGAGAGAGAGAGAGAGAGAGAGAGAGACACCGACATAGCCACAAGGGGGTCCATACGTACATGCATGATAAGTGATAGGGAGACAGACTAGTCTCTCAACATGCCAATCAAGTAAGTAAAAAAAAAAAATACACTTCTATCAAAGATTGGTATAACTGCCATTTTTCACGCAGTTTTTGAATGGACTTTACGGTTTTTGCGACTTGCTGTTCAAGATTATATCTTGTCTGTAAATGGGTTCGAATCCCATCAGAGTCATGTGGGTTTTTTCTGTCTCGACCGGCTCCTACCCAAAGTTGAGTTTGCTGCAGACTCAGTTGGGAAGACTGGGACCACACAGTCGATTTTCATCCACTTAATGGATGCGTTTTCTGAGAGTGTTGCTCAAATTTCATGACCAACACTGCAGGTGCCTGTATCTTTCAGGCCTGGTTGACGCTGGGATATATTATGAAAGGAAGCATAGAGTACAGCCCTGTCATATAGTCTCAGACCTGAAATGGATATCCGTAGCATCATCTTAATCATCCTCATTTTCATCGATCAGCATTAAAAAAAAATGTCTCAAATTCTGTGGCCCTTCATGCCCTGCTCTCAAGGTGACCTCAATTTCGATGTCCTCTCCACGCCTGTGGCCTTGGTTTGGTTCCATCGGGGTCATCGGTATCGGCGAGTCCATGGAGGCTGTCGTTGGATGGACATGGTGGCGCCCTTTGGAGGGAGAGCTCAGTCACGCCGGCTCCACGACTAAGCAATTATTGTCGTCAGTAGGGGGCTTAGTATGTGGTTTCCTGCGTATATTAGATCAGAACAGGCGCCACTGACCACCACCACCGAGGTGACTCAGAGGCAGTGCAGTGTCTCCTCCGGTGGGTTGCCTCCTGACGACTTGACATTGACTGCTCCCCGGTGGATTGCCGGTGCCGGGGCTGTGGTGGGGCCGACCGGGCTGTGGCTGTGGGCGGGGGTGTCGGAATGAGCGGCATGGGTACACTGCCTCTGAGGTGATGCAGAGATTGGGACAGCAAAAAAAAAAAAAAAAAAAAAAAAAAAAAAAGTCAAAGGGTTCATCACTTCTAAAATTATTTCAATGCCCAAATAATACCAATTCAACAGAAAAAAGTAAAGAATCGCATGCTGACATTTAAAACCATTTCAGTTTTATTTCTTTTACTTTTTGCACCTTTTTAAAAATGACATCCCATTCCATTTGCTGTTCAAGTTTTTCATTCCACTTACTGCAGTAAGCAGGGTTTATGTTGTCACACAGAAGGCATCACGATAAACACGTGTCCCCCTGCTGACTGACTGAACAGATAAGTTTCCATAATTTAGACCTTTCTTGATTCTTGTTATTTGTCATTGTTACTGCAGTTTTCCGAGTATATGCGTTTACTTCTCTTAATAATCCAGTATACGAGATAAAGTCAATGCAGTTTCCATATTTGTTATTCAACTCTCTATATGCCAAAAGCGTACCATCTTCTTTTTCGTGATGTGTCCAATTGAATGTATAGTTTTTTGTCGAACGGACTTTGATAAAAAAAAAAGTGTTTTTGTTTATCTTAATATTTTCATTATAAAATACATTTTCGGAAGCCATTTCTTTGGAAATGCAAGGTAGAATCCTTCGGTCAAATTCCTTATATGCCTTAAATACATCAACCCCAAATTTATTTTTGGATAATTGGCCTAGATGAAGACTACAACCAATTTTTCTAGATGATCTATTTTTGGACAGCTTGCTAAAGTAATACTTTTCCACTTATGAGACGATATTGTTATTTTTCTAATCCATGCAAGTTTTAATGCAAATATATATTCTGTTATTCTTGGCACACAAAGTCCTCCATTCATTATGTTTTTAACCACAGTTTTTTTCTATTTCATACGATCCTGTTTTCTAGTCCGAACAAATCGAAATACTGAGGTTTGGATAGCATTAATTACATCATTAGGCTCATTTGGAAGTAGAATCCAGAGATGAATTAGTTTGGACAAGATTAAAGACTTTAAAACAGCCACCCTGCCAAGCGGAGTAATCTGTCTCTTTACCCATACCTTATATAGCATTCTTATTTCAAGAAATCTAGTCTGTATGTTTATTTTTGAAACAATCAGCAAGATAAATAAAATACCCAGAATTTTAAATTGTGGTGGTTCCACTGTATACGTAAGTGTTGCATATGGCGAATATTTGAGTTTTTCCTACTGCCAAGCCATATAGCACTTGTTTTTTTTCTGTGTTTAATATCAAACCTGATTTTCTCCCAAGCCTATCAACTGTTATCAGAGTTTCCTCAAAGACACTTTGTCACCTTCAAGCATGATTTCTGCATCGTCCGCATATTGTGAAATTTTGTGTTCTGTATTATCAATTTGGATCTCTTTTGTGATTCTATTATCTCTCAACATAATGGCAAGGATTTCCACGCACAAAATAAATATGTAGGCTGAAACTGGGTCACCCTGCCTGCATCCACGACCTACAGGAAACCAATTAGATGCCAGTCCATTTTACAAGAACAGTTGACTTAATATTGTTACTAAAAGTACCTATCCATTTACGTATATCTGGTCCAAATCCGAATGCAACAAGTACTTTATTTATAAATCCCCAGTCAAGTGAATCAAAGGCTTTTTCGAAATCTAAGCAGAAAAGCAAACCAGGCAGCTGGTGTGTTTGCAAGTAGTTAATTAAGTCATAGATTAATCTAATAGTATCTCCAATACATCTGTTGGCCATAAATCCTGTTTGGTCGTCACTAATCAAGCCTGGAAGACCCATTTTAGTCTATTCGCACCACATGCTGACCCTATCTTATAAACAACATTTAAAAGAGTAAGTGGCCTCCAGTTTTTGATGGCATCTCGTGATTTATCACCTTTAGGAATACAAAACTAGAATTCCTTCTTTTTGTGTGGTAGACAGCTCGCCTAGTTGAAAACCTTTCATTTAAGGATCAGACAATGAATATTCCAAGTGATGGCCAAAAAAATTTGAAAAACTCAACAGTAAATCCGTCTGATCCAGCGCTTTTATTGTTTTTTTCATCTGTTTAAGTGCATAGCCAGCCTCATCTATAGAAATTTCTCCTTCTAAATGTACCTTTTCTTGGTCTGTTAAGACATGAGGCAAATTAACCATTTCAGCTATTTCGCACTCCTTAACTTTCTTTGGTCGGTACAATTTTTCATAAAAATTTCTTCACTTCTTGTTGGATCCTGTCGTCATCAAATATTTCTAAACCTTCATCTAATGTTAACTTTGTCATATTTTTGTTTAAGAAATTTTTTTTTCAAGCGAGCAAAAATGCTGATTCACCTTTCCCCCTTCTGCTATCCAACGCACTCGTGATCGAATCACCCCCCACCCCCACCCCACCCCCCTGCATTTTAGCTTCCCTATGTTTGACTAGTTCCTCTTTGTCCTGCTCTAACTCATGTCTTTCTTCATCAGTCAACTGTTCCTTCTTCTCTAACTTTTCAATATTCACTTGTAAACGCTTCTGCTTTTCATTACTTCTGCATTTCTTTTTTTAGTTGCAAATGCTATAGTTTTACTTCTTATTTTCATCAGTAAAACATCCGAAAACGGTTGATCTGAAATAGTAAACTGAATTTGTGAACACTTAATAAATGGTAGTTGTTCCCTTGAATAGGGCAGTATTGATACTCTCTTCTATTATGGTTTTAATTTCCTCGTTAATTTCATCAATGTACTGTTTGTCATTCAACAAGGAACAATTAATTTTGCAGAAAGGGTATCATTAGTTTTTTTTTTTTTTTTAGCAAAGGTGAAAGTCAGAGTAATCATTGAATGATCTGTTCTGTATCCTGCCTTAATATCTGCATTCATGACAAAGATGGACACATAGTCTAAAACTAGAAAAAAAAAAGTCTACTTTGCTGCAGAGGGGAGGATCTGTGCCCATGTGTATCTTTTCAATTCAGGATTCAACATTCTCCATATATCTGTAAGCTCTAGATTGAGCATCATGCCTTCAACTTGCTGTTGTATTTTAACATGCTTGTAATTTAAAATCAGTCCCTTCCAGTTATAACATTTTCAACGCCCACATCCTTAATCTTATTTTCTAATTAAAATTAAAAAAATCAGGATTCTCATAATTTGGTTCATACAAGTTAGCAATCAACATCACTTTATCCAAAATGGATACAACAGCAAAAAATGTAGTATCCTCCTGTATCTTTGTAAACCTTCTTTTACACAAAATTCAGAATTTTTGTTAAAGAGAATCACAACACCTCTTGAATTAGACATATATGACGCAAAATATGCTTCATAACCCCATTCTGCTCTGATAATAATCAACATCATCTTATCAAAATGGATACGACACCAAAAATGTAGTTTCCTCCTGTATCTGTGTAAACCTTCTTTACACAAAATTCAAAATTTCTTTATTGTTTAAAAGAATCCCAACACCTCTTGATTTCGACATATATGACGCAAATATGCTTCAAAACCCCATTCTGCTCTGATACACATTTCAAGCTTGGGGTGAAAATGGGTATCCTGTAAAAGATACACATACAACAACACTTTTTCTCTTAATAGTGAAAACACATCTTTCCTCTTTTTGATCTGCTAGGCCTCGACAGTTCATTGAACAAAACCTTACAGAGTTACTCATCTTATATATTTTTTAAGTGGAGGCAGAAACACACACACACACACCTTGCAACAAAATATCCAACTGAAATACCGGCAGCTAAATACAGACAAAATCACCAGTCCCTGTGTGACAGCAAAATCTCACAATCTCTCTCACAAGAAAAAAAAACACCAGCATCTCATTCAACAAAGGATTTCCTCCAGTTGAACATGACAAAGACCAATGTATACAAGAAAAACAAGCATGACATAAAACGAAAAAATAATAAAAGTTAAAAAAAAAAATCAAGGCTATAACAGCAAAACATTGTTAAATTTTGAGGACCGATGCCCTTATGTGCACCAAACAGCATTGAGGATATAATGCATAATTGCCATAAGTGTTAAAAAATACAAATGAAAACAAGGGTGGGGAAGAGATGGGGAAGGACAGGACTGCAGCCATCTGTTCGCACCTGTGATATGGGAGCGTGCGCCGTAGCGCGTGCAATTAGATTTGTACGCGGCTTTGCACGAGGATTTCTTCAACTCGTGAAGTCTTGTTCATGCACTACTACAAGCGTGCATGTCCTCAAGACCAGTTGCAATGGGGATAGTGGAGTAGAGAGGGAAGAGGAAAGGGAGGGGTAAAAGGGGGGACACCCGGAACTGTGTGCGCCAACTCAAGCCTGTTATGTTTAAAAAAAAAAAAAAAAAAAAGAAGAAGACAGCAACCATGGCTTGTGAACATGTGTGCACGCTGACTGGGCAATGAAATCCATCATTTGGGTAGTAACAGAGCTCTGAGGGAATGTGACAGGAGAGACAGAGAGACAGGGAGAGAAGAGTGTGTGTGGGGTGTGTGGGGGGGGGGGGGGGGGGGGGGGGGGGGAAAAGGTAAATAACAAAGCAAAGTGCAAGGGATACAATTAAAGTGCTACTGCATAAATTACATTTTCTGCAGAGGGGGGGGGGGGTAAAAAAAAAGAAACAAGGGAAAGGGCGAGTGCGACGTCGGGGTAAATAAGAGGGAAAGAATGGGGGATAGGGGAAGGTAAGAGGTGGAGGAAGGGGGGGGGGGGGGGGTGGGGGGGGGCACAAGGCAAGCTGGACCCCTATCTTCCAATGACAATCTAATGATAAACTGCACACAGGGGACACACACACTATGTACTTTTCAAACGTTGAAAGCCGGCACCATCAAGTATTTGAATATCATTTTATACTTAAATATCTGCCAAATTAAAAAATCATTATGTGGCTATAAACAGTACATGAATGCATACCTCATTTTAAGAGTGAGCTGGACTTATTTAGTTTTATCAACGATATATATGATAAGGCATTCAAAGAGAAATGTAACAGTCCATTCATAATGCAAAGAATTGCCCCTACATTGGTGTCATTCAGAATGAGTGGCCAAGCACACACACAAACCTTTCAACCCCCCCCCCCCCCCTCCCATTTCCCATCCACCCTCTCTAAATCGAAAAAAAACAACAAAACCCAACTATTCTGTCCTTATTATATTCACAGATAAATTCATGGCCTAAGTTTAAATGCAAAGAATTGCCAGCAACTTGTACCACCGTTATTGAGTTGAAACACACCACACACGCGCGCGCACGCACGCACACAGAGTCATGCGCGCGTGCACAAGAGAGAGAGAGAGAGAGAGAGAGAGAGAGAGAGAGAGAGAGAGAGAGAGAGAGAGAGAGAGAGAGACTCAAGAGTTCATTCTCTCCACCACCCCTAATTCAAAAGTTCTCTGACAGTCCATCAAGTTCAGCTGCTACTGATCCTCAAACTAGAAGAGACCCTGCACTTCTGCTGAGTCACACACACACACACACACACACACAACACACACACACACACACACACACACACACACAAACACACACATCATACACACATCATACACACATCACACATACGCGCACGCACGCATGCGCGCACGCGCACACACACACACACACCCACACACACACACACACACACACACACAGAAGCACGCACACGCACACACAAATACAATCAAATCAGATCAGTAGTTCAGTTTGAACCTTGAAATCAGTGCTTGGCTAAGCCAAACTTTGTCCAGAGGTCCCTGTTCAATGGCTCAAAACAGATGATGGTTATCTGTGTAACAAACAGTTTGTGAAGCAAACAGTCTGTGAAGATCCTTAGTATAAATGATGCAAAACGCAGCTCCCAACAAGCATATAGTCCATCACTCTGCATGCGGACATTCCCAACCCATTTTTGATCACAACATGTACATAATATGAATTACATACAAGCGCCTGCACAAAATCATCCCTATCCTAGCATAGCCACATTAAATTCAATTCACCAATATTCTTTATGAGCAAGGGAAACATTAACATCTGTCTACACAAGCACGCAAAATACTCGCATAGACATGTGCACATACAAGCACATACACATTCACACATCCACACACACACACACACACACACACACACACACACGCACACGCGCACACACACACACACACACACACACACCACACACACATTTTTACATAGACCTGCAAGCAGCTTTCAAGCAGTGTCCGCTTTGTTACCATTGAATGGATCTGATCCACTCTGCTGGAATGTAATTTATGTTCCTGGTCCCCTACCTCAAAGGTGCAGACAGAGTGTTGAAAACAGGGAGCTGTGTGCCTTTGATGAGTCGGCCCTTTGCTGCACACGCATGTACCTATGTGCACACAGCACACACGATCTGAGCACAGCCCCACACATGGCCAACACATGAAACACTACACGCGAGCATCGCTAACCTGCACTTGCACACACCCCACCTGGATATCCGCATCCTCACAGTTGAGTTGAAGTGGTGTCGCTTCTGGCTGCCCCGAGAACTGTCCCTCCATAGCCAGCTGCTGCAGTCGTCACTGGATGTCAGGTTCTCGGGGAGAGTCGCAGGGAGGGGGAGAGCCACAGGGAGGGGGGAGAGCTGTGGGGAGGGGGGAGAGCCAGGAGGCGGAGGGCCACGGAGGGGAGAGCCAGGGTTGACAAGGAGGTGGAGGTCAAGGGGGTCCAGCTCAGGTGAGCCCCACCCACCACCTCATGGGTGCCCCTCCAGACAGCGGGCGACGACTGAGGTCAGGAAAACACAGGAGTGGAGTGAGGACACTGGCAGAGCTGGTCCCATGTGCAAGGTCTGCCCAACCCCCTCCATCGTCCCGCCTCTCACCTGTCTACAACTGTCCTTGCAACTGCCGCCGCCTGGGTTGTGACTGCTGCTGGTGACGTTGTTGCTGCTGCTGTTGTCGCAGTTTCTGTTGCTGCTGGAAACGCTACTGCTTCAGCAGTTGCTGCTGCCTCTGCCGAATTGTGGGTATGTAGCATGAGTTTTCATCAATGATACTGGTGTCACCCCACTTCACCTCCAACAAAGGAGTCGTCAGCAGTCGAGCAGACAGTCTGCCACCATTGGCGACACCGAAACCTCCACCACCATCCTCATGCTAATGGATTCCCCTGGGAACAGGCATTGAAAATTCAGTGCCGTCAAGTCCTCGGTGACCACAATCCCCACGCTTTTGAGTTTGCGTCGAAAAAATTTTTCACAACCTCCTCTCCTATATTTTCTGACACAACTTCACGATGACAGGTCTTGTTCATGTCCTTTTTTGGGCCTACCATCCTGTGCACAGCGGGAAATCCGGAAGCCTGCCACCATCAATTTCACCGACGCCAAGTTTGAACAAAACATTTCCAGAACCCGCTTCTTCTCACCAATCTGCCACTGTCTCCGGTTTCTTCCATCTCCAGTCAAAACTCAGTTACTCGCACCGACTCCCGTCTGGTATTATGCTACCTTGAGTGTCGTTGATTGACAAGTCGTCAATTTGCCCCTGACGCAAAATCGTCAAAACCCTTGTTTCTGCAATGTTTCAAAAGGCGCACTTTTGGCCCATTGTTTCTTCGCTATCAAACAGTTCTTTTCACAGCAAACTGGAGTCTCGTGTGAGACAGAGATCTTGCAAAGCGGAAACTTTACTTCTCTTGCCTACAGAACTGGTCTCGCATTGTCGGCCGTTAGCTAGACGATCTCAGAATTTTTTTTAATTAGTTTGGGAAATCCAAGGCTCACTGATATTTGGATGATTGTCCTAATTCATTAATCCATACCTTCAAGGGGTGCGGACCGTGCAGCGATGTTCCCTCAGTATTTTTTTTTAAGTTGCCACCTAGTCGCGCCGCAACGTCGCAAATTCCTGAATCCGACCAATGCCCCAAGAGGGTGTTCGCGAGAGGGGAGTGGCGGGTGGAGACCCGACCGCGTTGGTTTGTTGGTGTTTCATCACTCACGCATACGAATTACCTAAAATGTTTAGACACCAAAATGTTTCTTTCCGCTTTTGGCACATTGTGCGCCACACAAAAGTCTTGACATCTCTTCGCTTTATGGAAGCCAGGTCCCTCTGTGTGTTCACATCAATGGTGGCATGGATAGTACATCATGCTATGGCAATTAGTAAGTACAGAGTACAAACTCGTATG
Organism: Conus betulinus; assembly: GCA_016801955.1. Lineage (NCBI taxonomy): Eukaryota > Metazoa > Mollusca > Gastropoda > Neogastropoda > Conidae > Conus > Conus betulinus. Next base: position 260 of record JADBJO010030861.1, on the reverse strand, counting down.
AACAAAATTATACTCATTAAAGACAACGAATTAAGACCTGTAGGTGAGTGTAACAGAAGTAAGGTGGACTTTCAAAGTTAATTTCTTCTCCAAGCTCTGATACAGACCACACGTTGTGGCATATGTGTGCAATCTCTCCTGTTTGACAGCCTTCCACAAGTAAGTTTAGGAACATGCTGGCTTTTGGGGGGGGGAAAACAAAATAATGGCAACATTACAAACCAAAATTAATAAACTGTTCCACACATACTAGTGTGTTC
>JADBJO010030860.1:0-17385 GCA_016801955.1 Conus betulinus | reverse complement strand
ACTAGATAGGTGCCTATTGATAAAGACGAAATAGAGAGAGAATGAAGTCAGAAAACAGCAAAAGTAGACAGAGTGGAAATCACCAAGACAGTAAGAAAAAGTAAAGACTAGAAATTAGAAAAAGCCCTCTGGACTACCCTACTGGCACAGCCCACCCGTATAATCGGAGACGGGACTAGCACAAAATACTAGAATAGGAAAAAAAAAAAAAACACCACAAAAAAGTTACATAGGACACACTTTTGAAGGGGGGGGGGGGGGGGTACAATGAAAAGTGAACACTAAGTCTTAAGTGGGGTTGGGGAAGAAGAAAAAAATTATTTTGCCACTCCAGAAAAAAAAAACAAACAAACAACAACACAACAACAACACAAAAAACCAAAACGGTTGGTATAAATCAAAGTTGCAATAAAAATAAAGGAGGGTTACAAAACAAAATTATTTCAAAATTGAAATAAAAAATCAGGAAATGGATACAATATAAAGAAAAACTGATTCAAAATAATGAAAGGAATAAAAATTTTATGCAATTAATAATAAGTACAAGAAGGGGTTTTAAACAAGAAAAAATACCACCAAAAAAAAAATTGATAAAGTACTGGGGAGGGTATAATGAGGGGGGGGGGGGGGGGGGGGGTTACATGAAAATCCTTAAAATACTCAGTAGAAAGAAAAAAAAAAAACGTGGGAATACAAAAGGAGGAGGGGATTTCACAGCAAATTCTATTCAAATTGCTGAATAATAAATCAAGAAAGGAAATATGGGGAGGGGTTTAAATGGAAATTTTTACAATATAAAGAAAATTAGTGGGGGGGGGGGGGGGGGGGGGGGGGGGGGGGGAGATGTATCCAAATAGAAAAGGTAATTATACGTAATAATCAAATGTTCCCACACAACATTCAGTAATACCTTAAAAAGCAAATCATTTTTTTTTTCCAATTCAAAATGGGGTGGGGAAACATCACAACCAAGGGGAGGGGTACGAAACAAAAACAAAGTTCCAAGTCGGGGTCACCACTGTCAGACGTTGGATATCCATGCATGCACGCACATACACACACGAACATGACGTCTTTCCTCCGCACACAACTGCATCCACTCCATACACATAAGGCGCAAAACAAAGGTCAATTTTGATTCATCCCCTCCTTAATCTTTTAAAATCCCATGGGGTTTTTTTACTCTGGCATCAATCAAAGCTTATATATTTTCATAATCTGTAATCCTTTCAGCTGGTGCAAACCAATCAAGCACGCTTCTTCTGCGCACAATACTGATTTTGCAGGTTTACTCACTGCAAGTGTCCGCACACACTTTCTGTGGTGTCCGGAACTTCCTCTGTGCGGGGATCCCATACTGCCCATTACATATCACAACTACTGGTCGGCGACAAACTTTTGCCCAACCTGGATCTTCCTGCAGATCAGAACTTGGCCCGGGAATGCGCGCGCAGCCCCCGGCCATCCACCTTAGTGCCCGATCTCCAGTCTCTATTTTCCTCTACCGCACGGGGAGTCGGCCCAGCTATAGCAAACCAGATAAACACGAGTTCAAAACCACTGCCAGCCAGTTTAGCAGTCATGTTACACTTTAACATTTTGAACTCTTCAATTTTTCAAACATAGTTTCAGTTCCGACAATAAACCGTTGAAAACATACAGGAGAATCATCTAGATTCTCACAATATAAAATTAGATACTTACGGCTTGAGTACCGGTCAATCAACTACAATTCACATACTTCTGTATGTGTTAGGCCTCTGCCTTATCAATGGGCACAGTCCGCTTCTTCTTCATCTAAATCATCTGTTCCATTTCTCAGAGTGCGCACCGATACAGGTCAACACCTGTTTATATTCAAATCGCGTGAACAGTGTTCAAAATTTCACTCAAACCCTGGGCCACGTTCAGTCAATACGCTCCCTTGTGTCACACGACTAACCTATAGTGTAACGCACGAATCAATAATCTTTTTCTTAATCTGTACTGTCTCATGTAATCGCGTAGCATACGAAAATATCGCTCCGCATTACATGAAAATAACAAAACAGATAAAACACGAGTTCAAAACACTGCCAGCCAGTTAGCAGTCATGTTACACTTTAACATTTTTGAACTCTTCAATTTTTCAAAACATAGTTTCGGTTCCAACAATAAACCGTTGAAAACAAAATGGAGAATCATCTAGATTCTCACAATATAAAATTAGATACTTACGGCTTGAGTACCGGTCAATCAACTACAATTCACATACTTCTGTATGTATTAGGCCTCTGCCTTTATCAATGGGCACAGTCCGCCTCTTCTTCATCTAAATCATCTGTTCCATTCTCAGAGTGCGCACCGATACAGGTCAACACCTGTTTATATTCAAATCGCGTGAACAGTGTTCAAAATTTCACTCAAACCCTGGCCACGTTCAGTCAATTCGCTTCCTTATGTAACACGACTAACCTATAGTGTAACGCACGAATCAATAATCTTTTTCTTAATCTGTACTGTCTCATGTAATCGCGTAGCATACGAAATATCGCTCGTCAATTGGTCTGACATAAATTATGTAGGCTTATGTAAGCTTGTCAACCGAAACTAAAACCGAAACCTATGACGTTTGGCTGAATCTGGCTACGTTGAATGTAGGCTATTAGATGCCTACTACATTCGCCAGTGAGTCACAGAACAGGCCACGAACAAACTAACGATTTCCAAAACGTGAACATGCAACGGAAAAGTAAACTCATTCCATGTAATTGTGGACATATAGACGTATGCATGCTAGCAATGTAAACACATTGTCATGACCAACACAAGATAAAAGTCATTTCATATTTCTTGAATTAGATGAAACAGAATTGGATTTTTCCGTGATTAACTTAATGCAGTCGTACTTTTCACTCTAGTGAGTGAGCGAACAACCAAACAATCATCAGGCAGTCAGTGTCGTTCAGGTGACTGGCAATGTTTTTCTTTGTCTTTGATACAGTAACGTGCGATTGCTTGAAGCTAAAAAAAAAAAAAAGTTACTGCAATGAAGGATTCATGTCTTTGGAATTGCTGGAAACTGCCTGTGATGAATGTAACCTCGCCATATGAGAAACAAAATGTCAGACTCGGTTTGGTGAGGATGCGTAATGGCTCAAATTTCTCCTTTGCTAATTACCAATTCAATAAAATCAAGAATGCTTAGGGGAATTAAAGTCACTGTGCAGGTCTTTTTTTTTTAATGAAATTCGTGGAGCTGTTTCTGACTGCTGAGTTTGTGCGTGGACAGCCGTGCTAGTGCCTGTCCTGTCCAGTGTCGCTTTTTTTTTTTTTTTTTTTTTTAACCTCTATTTCTTTCTGCTAGCATCGCCGTTCCTGGTTTCCTGCTCCTTTTTTTCCAGTGACCCCTGCTGTTCCTATTCTCTATCCTCATCCAACTCCACTTCAGACTCATTCTTTCCTAACAAACACATCCCCCTGATCACTCACATCTTAGTCACAGCTCACTGGCTGCACACCAAAACTTTAAGGAGTCGAGTATTTATAGACTGGCGCAACTAGATTGTTCTGAGAATTCAGATGTGTCTGATTTCCTCATTTTCTTTCATATGGCCCATCAAGGTACAAGCCAGGTGGTTCCAAGCAGACAGATTAAAATCAAAGGAATGGGACTATTTGGGGGTCTTGAAGCTGGCGCAAAGATGGGCTTATGGGTGAGTGCGAAGGCCTGAAATGTGTGTCAACTAAGGGAAGGTCATGTATTTGAAGACTGTGATTTCATCGGTGAAGATTCCTCCAAAATGAGAAATAATTGGTGGGGAGTTGTTCTTTGATCAAGTTTCAGTTTAACATTAAATGCTGGCTCAAATCTATGGCAGGCCTCAAAACGCTCACATGGATTATACAGTGTTTTAGTGCAAAGTCCTTACATGGATTATACAGTGTTTTAGTGCAAAGTCCTTACATGGATTATACAGTGTTTTAGTGCAAAGTCCTTACATGGATTATACAGTGTTTTAGTGCAAAGTCCTTACATGGTTTATACAGTGTTTTAGTGCAAAGTCCTTACATGGATTATACAGTGTTTTAGTGCAAAGTCCTTACATGGATTATACAGTGTTTCAGTGCAAAGTCCTTACATGGATTATACAGTGTTTTAGTGCAAAAGTCCTTACAGGGATTAATACAGTGTTTCAGTGCAAAGTCCTTACATGGATTATACAGTGTTTCAATGCAAAGTCCTTACATGGATTATACAGTGTTTTAGTGCAAAGTCCTTACAAGGATTTACAGTGTTTTAGTGCAAAGTCCTTACATGGATTGTACAGTGTTTTAGTGCAAAGTCCTTACATGGATTATACAGTGTTTTAGTGCCAAATCCTAATTGTGGCGTGTGTCCACTGCTATGCCATCCACGTAATTTCGCCACCTATGCGTGTGAGTCATTAGCACACCTTCATCACGTACCTTGTGTTGTGTTGTGTTGTGTTGTGTCCTCTGTGTGTGTGTGTGTCAAGTCAAGTCAAAATGATCTTTACTTGCCACACACACACACACACACACACACACACACACACACACACACACTCGTGTGTGTGCGTGTGTGTGTGTGTGTGTGTGTGTGTGAGAGAGAGAGAGAGAGAGAGAGAGAGAGAGAGAGAGAGAGAGAGAGAGAGAGAGCATTTGTTTCACAAAGATACTAAAACCAGCGGGTAGGGATAGATGGACATACTGAGGAATATTTTACTCACATCAAAATTACTCTGCATTGAAATTACTCTGTATCAAAATTGATCAACAGTATCGTACGTAACAGATGTGAATAGTGCTCGCTTCTGTTCTCATTCCTTAGTCCCTGCATAATGAAAAAAACTGAGAAAACACACACACAAAAACCACACACACACACACCCACACCCACATGCACGCACGCACGCACGCATGCACACGCACGTACACACTCACTCACTCACTCACTCACTCACTCACTCACTATTTCATCCACTCACTCACGCACACTGACAGTGTGATAAGCATTGCGTAGTCATATAATATGACCTGAACATCACGTTTTCCATAATGTGAATCACGGTTTCCATAGTCACGATTCGCTTATTCGCATTTTAACACGATAATATTTTCCAAAGGCGCTTTGTGTACCAACTTCAACAACGAAGTTTCCAGAAGAAGTGGAACACGGGACTTCGCTAGCAATCGGCGTCGTAGTTCTAAACCACTAAAATTATTCCCCACACTTCACCTAAATTGAATAAATAAATAAATAAACAAATAAATAAACAAAATACCTTGTTATTTTACACTTGACCAGACGAGCTTTGAATGAAACTGCAAAATAATCATAATACATACCAAACTTGAACTGATAAGACAACGAGGACTGACACGTCACCACACCAAACCACTCGCACCTGCAGCTGCACCTGCCACAACTGCCCAACAAGGCTAACACACTGGGGAATTTTTTGCTTTCGGTTTCAGGGAATTCCCCTTGGTTCACGCGCGCCCCCTTCCTTTTGGCTTGAGTCCACGGACGCGAACTCGGCACAAAACGACTTTATACTGCTTTTAAAACGAAAAATCCCGACTGAAGTCTGCAGGAGTTGACGAATGTTCTTGATAATGCTCGACTCTGAAGGTATTTGAATGATGTATATTTTCTCTTATCTAAATGTAATTTACAAGTCCAACCACACACCCCCAGTCCCCTCTCCCCCTTTCGTTATTTTTCTTGTTCTTTCTTTCTTTCCTTTCTTTTTCTTTCTTTCTTTTTTATTTATTATTTTTTGTCTTCTACGCTCATAAATTCCCTTGCTCAGCCAATGAGTCGATGAAACAGTCCACACCATGCTTTCACCCTTCCTCGCTGTCATATGGATATCATACAGGTACTTCATATGATTTATTAATCATCACATCTTTTTTCCCTCTGACAGAGAAAACATAATTTTCAGACAGGAAAACTTGTTTCCTTACCTCTGACTTACTACATGACCCCAGGCGTAACTCCGAACTTTGACCTGATGCGCGCGATTTCTGTTTGTTGAAGAAGACATGTCATTATCATTATTCTTATCATCATCATCATCATCATCATTATGATAAAAATGATAATAACTATAATAATTATCATTATCATCATCAACATTACTATCATCATCATCATCATCATCACTGATCTATTCATCTGTCTTCTTTCATTTCTTTTTCTATTCATTCCATTTCTTTTTCTTTTCTTTTTTTTTTCTTTCTTTTTTTTTTTGACATTGTACTTTAGTCGTTTTCATTTTCCTTTCAAAAGCTCAACCGGTCTCAGGATCGGCACACTCAAATGTTGACCTCAACATTATGCAGACGGATCTTTCACGTTTCGTGCCGTTTGACAAAAGTCACCGGTGCCAGCCGATGGCTCATACTCTCATTCGGAATAGGCCGAGACTTGCCGTTAATATACATTTTAACGCGTGAAAGCACAACACCAAGTAGGTACACGACTCTGCCTTTAAACGTATCAGCAGGGTGTCTGGTTTCTTCAACCCGAATTTGAGAAAACTTTTGGATTCAACCAGTTCTGAACTTTGACAAAATGTTTGTAAGTAGATATTCACATTGACGTCCGCACGGGCGCGCGCGCGCACGTGTGTGTGTGTGTGTGTGTGTGTGTGTGTGTGTGTGTGTGTGTGTGTGTGTGTGTGTGTGCGCGCGCGCTCGCGCGCGTGCATGCTGGCTTGCTTATGTTCTCACTTTTTTATGCAGGGCACTAAAGGGGATGAGAACAGAAACGAACACCACCCACATTGTGTTACGTAGGCTGACCATTGATTAATTTTAATGTAATTTTTAATATAGAGAAAAATGTTCCTCACTATGTCCATCTATCCCCATCCGCAGCGTTTTTTTTTTTTCCTTTTTTGACACGAACTCTCTCTCTCTCTCTCTCTCTCTCTCTCTCTCTCTCTCTCTCTCTCTCTCTCTCTCTCTCTCTCTCTCTCAATATTACTTTTTCTTTGACTACAATGTCAGATTTCTGTTTTAATGTGAATGTCCATTTACAAATATCTTCGTCAAGGTTTCAGAACTTGTCGAACCCAAAACGTTGTGTCAAACTGGATTGAGAAAAACCAGACACTCTGCTAATACGTTTTGAAAGAAAAGTCGTGTACGTACTTTGTTCTGTAGCAAACGCTTTGTGCATTTGCATTAAAAGATATATTTAGCGGCAAGTCTCAGCCATTTACAAATGAGAGTATGAGCCATTGATTGACGTCGGAGAGTATTCTCAAACCGCATAAGATATTACAGATCAATTTGCATAATGTTTACGGTGTGTCGATGCGGGAGACAGGTGGAGCTTTTGAAAGGGAAATGAAAAAGACTAAATTACAATGTAAATAAATGAATAAACAAACAAACAAACAAATAGATGGATAAATCAATAATACCAATGATAATAATGATTATAACAATAAGAATAATGGTAATGAAAAAAATAATGATAATTCAATTCAATTCAATTTAGCCCATAGCCACCACTGGGACATAGGCCGCCGACAAGGTCCCTCCAGCTGTCTCTGTCCTGGGCCAGTCTCTCCAGCCGCCCCCATGCGTGTCTCTTGAACCCCAGACGTTCTGGAGCTGCAGGAGCGCTGCCCTAGCCTTGTTGATTCTGGTCTTCACGTCTGCGTCTGTCCCTCCTTGCGTGTCAACGATGCTGCCGAGGTTGGTGAAACTGTCCACCTCTTCTAGTGCTTCGCCTTCACGTGTGATGGGGGATGTGCTGGTGGCATTTACTTTCAGGACCTTGCTCTTCCCTCGATGGATGTTCAGACCCAGCCTGAATGAGTTCTCTGCCACGATGCTGGTCTTTTCCTGCATCTGCTGCTGGGTGTGCGACAGTAGAGCTAGGTCGTCAGCAAAGTCCAGGTCGTCCAACTGTGACCAGACAGTCCACTGGATGCCATTCCGCCTCTGTGCTGTGGATATCCTCATGACCCAGTCAATGGCAAGCAGGAACAGAAACAGAGACAATAAACATCCCTGTCTGACCCCTGTTCGGACTTGAAAAGCCTCAGAGACCTGACGTCCATGGACTACCCTGCCGTCCGGTAGCCGTGACGACGGCCTTTGGAAGGAAAGCAACAAGGAAGACACCATCATCACGACTGACTACGAAAGAAGGAAAAGCATCGACTACTAACAAATGAACAAACTTGACCCAGGCTTCTGCTCTAGAGAACAGACTACTCTGGGTACCTCCTCCCCAACGCAGATACAGTCTTCAACCAAGCTTGCCAGTTACCAAGTCCACCAGACAACTGACTTTGCATGCTGCAGTTTGCTGCAGCACACAACTTATCCCTAAAAAGATTTGCTGTGATGACGTAAAACTCAGCCATCCAGTCCACCGTCATCGTGTTGATAGTTTTTACACAATATTTCTCTAAACAAGTCAAGTGTAGAGTCTCTGGAACATTCCCCTGATGATGGTGCTCAGCGCGGGAGGAAATTAATTGCCTGGATGATCACCACCACATCCCATGAGCCTGGATATTCCAGATGGCGTGAAAAAAGAAGGCGAGGTGAGGTAGGCTACTTAAAGAAATGCAAGCAACCTTAGTGCGGTTGGTATAAACAAAAATCACCTCGCAATGTGGCATATGTCTAAACAGCATATAACAGCTATGGGCAACTTTAGCTTCCACAAAGAAAGATCATGCCTGTCACCGAAAGCTGCTTGATGTCTCCATTAACCTAGCTGGCACACACGGTGCAGACAATGCCATTAACCTAGCTGGCACACACGGTGCTAACAATGCCATTAACCTAGCTGGCACACACGGTGCAGACAATTCCAATCATCAACCTAGCTGGCACACACGGTGCAGACAATGCCATTAACCTAGCTGGCACACACGGTGGACAATGCATTAACCTAGCTGGCACACACGGTTAAGACAATGCCATTAACTAGCTGGCACACACGGTGCAGACAATTCATCAACCTAGCTGGCACACACGGTGCAGACAATTCCATCAACCTAGCTGGCACACACGGTGCAGACAATGCCATCAACCTAGCTGGCACACACGGTGCAGACAAGAGGCGCACAGAGCATGCTTTCCCCCAAGAGTTCCAAGCTTGCTCATCAACTCCATCTGACAGGCCTACATGCAAGGGAGATCGAATATATGGATATTTCCACCTGAACAAATCAGGTCCAGATTTAGAAAGTAATATATGGTCATGAGCGTTAACGAGCAAGTAGTGGCCAATCTGTAAAGCCATGAAGATGAACAGGAAGTAGTGGGTAACCGGCATCAGTTTATGGAACTTCCACCAGCTGGTCACCCACAGCTGGATGTACTGGAACGTTGCATTCAAGCCAGAGAAGGACAGATAGATGAGGAGTAAGTTGTCTGCCTTTGTGATTCTCTTCTGTCTCAGGTCTCTGCTGAAGCCTCGGAGACAGATGTCTGTTGAAGACACCAGAGTCAAAAACACATGGCGTTCTGTCTTACAACTGGTGTTCTCTTCGTCATAACACTATCAGGTGTGTGTGTGTGTGTGTGGTGTGTGTGTGTGTGTGTGTGTGTGTGTGTGTGTGTGTGTGTGTGTGTGTGTGTGTGTGTGTGTGTGTGTGTGGTGTGTGTGGTGTGGTGTGTGTGTGTGTGCGTGTGTGTGTGTGTGTGCGTGTGTGTGTGTGTGTGTGTGTGTGTGTGGTGTGTGTGTGTGTGTGGTGTGTGTGTGTGTAAATGTGTGTGTGTGTGTGTGTGTGTGTGTGTGTGTGTGTGTGTGTGTGTGTGGTGTGTGTGTGAGATAGTGAGAGAGAGAGAGAGAGAGAGGTGAGAGAGAGAGAGAGAGAGAGAGAGAGAGGAGAGAGAGAGAGAGAGAGAGAGAGAGAGAGAGACGCCCTTCCCCCATACCCCCTGCGTCTCTAACATTACCTCCCAAACAACACCAAATAAGTGGAATATTATTAATGGAGTCGCTGATCGAATGATCAATCTTTCTGCGCGCACACACACACACACACACACACAACACACACACACTCTCTCTCTCTCTCTCTCTCTCTCTCTCACGCACCACACACACGCACACCACACACATTCACACACACACAACACACATCACATGCAAGAGAGAGAAACACACGCAAGAGAGAGAGAGAGAGAGAGAGAGAGAGAGAGAGAGAGAGAGAGAGAGAGAGAGAGAGAGAGAGAGAGAGAGAGAGAGAGAACAACATAGTACATTTTCAATTATTTTATTCTTTGGTATGCATTCGTAGGCCTGTCATTCTGTCATGCTAGGGAAAATCAGTCACAAAAAAAAGCAAATAAAAAAAAAAAAGGGGGGTGTGGGGGGGGGTGGGAGGGGGGGTGGTGGTGGGCTGGGCGGGGCGGGAGGGAAAACGAGACAGCTTCGTTCACTTAATGTTGTCTGTCTACTTCTTTGTGCAGGAGGATATTTGCGTATTAAATGGGAAAAAAATCTAGTTAGCTTTCAACCATTTCTTGCAGGTTGTATCATTTTTTTTCTTTCCAGTTCCTGTTTTCAATCATTTCTATTGTTAGAATATTTGTTTACAGTGTTTGAACGAAAAAAAAAAATCAGCCGTAAGTTAAATTTTCGAAGAAAGATGAATCCAACCACAAAATGCACTATAATTGAATATGAAAATCCACGCAATATCAGAAAGTCATCCCATTCCATCTTGATCACCTTGCAACAACAATAATAATGCAAAAAAACTGCCACCACCATCAGCATCAACTACAACAACACAAAAAAAAATCCACCACCATCAGCATCAACTACAACAACAAAAACAAAAAAAACCTGCCGCCACCATCAGCATCAACTACAACAACAACAAACTCACCACAGCGATACATTCTAACGAAGGTCGGTCCCTGTCCCCAATCCCTCTGTTCCCTTTCACATTTTTCTCTTTGACCAACAGGACTTATCCCCTTTAAGGCTCCTCATTTAGGAACCGTTTCCCCTGCTTTCGCTTTTATGATTTCTGGCAATCGTTCTCAAGAGATTCCATCAAACTACCACCACTTGTCACTACCAGCACCAACAAAGCGAAACTCAAGCCAGCGTATCTCAACCCCCCCCCCCCCCCCCCCTCCCCAACCCCCTTAGCGTTCGTAGAATAGAACTGTTTACAATGTTAATTTCTGTAGAGTAACCAAAATGTATGAACGTGGCATTGGCAAATTTTACCCCCACCCCCCCCTCTTTTTTTTTTTTTTTTTTTTTTTTTTTATTAAAGCGTGCTGATCGTTGATACCACGCTCAATGTTTTTCCACATTTTTTTTCCCCATAAAATTCATTTCTATGATAGTTTCTTTTACATATATAAGTATGCATTTATTAATGTGGACACTTCTAAATTTACACATAAAGTGAGATAATTTGTCTCTCAGGGCAGATAATCAACAGCAAGGGCCAACAACTCTTCCTGGCTAGTTTCACTTAGTTTTGGAGAGGTTAGACATGTCGGTGAGTGCGGACACCGGCTGAAGTTCACGTGAGTCGCGCCACACCTGTTAATCCATGAGCTCAAAATTTGAGGATAAAATGAAGTAAATTACAAACAAATCAACAACAGATGCACGAAAAGAAGATTGGATGCCAAAACAGCAAAGCTTTTTTTGTGAAAGTGACCATCTCTCATCAAACAAATTCAATTTGTTTGAGGCACATTTTACGTTTTGTAAATGCTATGATAACCAGCACGACCTCTGGCACATGCGCCATTACACGAAGGGAAGAGATTCGTCTTGTGGTATGACAGGAAGGGGCTATTACACTGAGCTGAATTTCGTCACAGAGAGAGATTCGGATCGGATGGATTTTTATTACATAGGCCTAGGCCCTTATGAAGGGGAATGGAAATAGTACATTTGAAAAAAAATGTATGCGACATGTAACAAAAGTATATCAAATTAAGACGAACCGTTTTGTAACTTTTAAGAGGTAGCCATTTCTCTAATTTTAAATGCCTTATACAAAAATAACGAAAAAATTTTAACATTTATTGTTGATGATGACGACATCAATAGGGTCAAATCTAAATAAGGAAGGCTGTCTATAGAATTTCGGCTTAATCAATTCATTTCTAATGTCCATGAGGGCTGGACAACGAAGAAACAAAATGCATCTCATTTTCTTGTGACACATTACAAAGAGGACAAAGCATATCATTGTCATCAACATCGGTTTTGTATCTAAATTTATCTATTGCTAAATCCGATATTCCAAGTCTAAATTTTGCCATTATGTATTTAAAGTGTCTATCCATTTCTAAAGTTATATAAGGTTTCAGATCATGTGAATTACCAAACTGTCTGTAAAAATCAAACCTTTTACTATTATTCACATGATTTAACCATTTTTGCCAACGGCAGACAACTAGTCGTTGACGAAAGCAACTTATGAACTGTTTAACATTTCCAAACACCCTGATTCAGCCATACAAAACCAAAACCGTATTCATAAAGACACATACGAACTGTACTAGCCCAGAGAGAGAGAGAGAGAGAGAGAGAGAGAGAGAGAGAGAGAGAGAGAGAGAGAGAGAGATCCGCTTAAAGCTACGGAAACTACCACCACCCCCCCCACCCACCCCACCCACCCCCCCCAAAAAAAAAAAAAAAAAAAAAAGAGATTTAACTGGAGTTTGCTGCAAACCCTAAATAAGAACAGTAGTCTGGGTACCTTTCCAACCTACGATCATATTGTTTTGTGATGATGGAATGGAAAACAAAAAGACTCATTGATAGCACCGTTATGCTGCCGTGGAACAAACATAGAGTTTCGTGCAGTCTAATCCATTGTTCGTCAACTGACTATGGACTTAACCTAAGCTGAAATTGCAAGGTGATGAAATACTTGAGGCAGCTCATTGGACACGGTGATTCAAGGTCACAGAACGTAGCAAGTGCCGGCATGTGGCGACGTGACACAGTTGGACAGGTAAGACATGTGACAGTTCGGTCACTGTTATCTGAAGGTCTATCTTTCGTCATGGTCTGATTAAATGTCTAAAGAGATGAACAAACGCCACTTGAAAGACTGGGTCAATATGGACTCGAAGCACAAAATGTTGATTTCACTACGAGTTTTATATGTAAGAGGCAATACTCCATAATTCCTTATTAAGCTATAAGTATAGGTAACTGAACTCGGACTGAGCGATATTTTTTTTTTTGGTGGTGGTGGTAGTAGTATATTAACCAATTTAGGAGAGATCAAAGGCAGACCATTCCCACGGGAAAAAAGAACTAAGTGCAAAAATGAGGGACCTTAAAGACGAGTAAGGCGTATCTCAGAGCCTTCTTTTTATTGCTCTGTCCACACATGGCACAATGTCAAAGTTGGGAATCACGAACAAAACACGAAGCAAAATTGTTAGGCCCCAAGAAAAAGAGTTAGTGCAGTGTCTACATTCCACAAGCAGGCCAAACCACACTCCATGCAAGGAATCAAAACGGTTACAGCACAGCAAGCCTTTCACCATGTCTAGCCAACTTCTACCCACTGTCAATATCCTCGTGACTCCAGGACAAAAATTCTGTATGACTATATGATCATGTAAACCAACTCCTTTCCTTTCAACCTTTGCAAAACAAGGTTCTGTTGATCCGGTTGTCGTATTGCACAGCATCGAATTTTGTCATTATTGATACATGTTTTAGCCACACAAATAGAAACCTAAGCTGAACGCTTTCATACAGAATGAAAAAAAAGGTCAATCTCTGCCAGCCATAAACATCCCCCTGACTGCGGGGCATACCACTTCAGAGTCGTGGAGATCAACTCCCGTCAGTCTTCAACAGCCTTGTGACTACAGGACAAACCGCTAACAGCATTGTAATTATAGGACACATCCGTCAACATCTTACAACTGTAGGACAAACTCTTACAGCACTGTAACTATAGGACAAACCCTTACCAGCATTGTAACTATAGGACAAACCCCTTAACAGCCTTGTAAATATAGGACAAACCCTTAACAGCCTTGTAACTATAGGACAAACCCTTAACAGCACTGTATCTATAGGACAAAGTCTTAACAGCACTGTAACTGTGGGACAAAACTCTTAACAGCACTGTAACTGTGGGACAAACTCTTAACAGCACTGTAACTATAGGACAAACCCCTTAACAGCCGTGCAACTGTAAGAGAAATCCTTAACAGCCTTATAACTATACGACAAACCCTTCTCGTGACTTTAAGAAAAAGCCATAAGACTATAGGATCGTAGGTATCAAATGCTACCAATCATAAATATCCTCGTAAATACTGGACAAAGTCATATAACTACAAATCATAGGAATCAACATCTACCAACTCTAAACATCCTCGTGGCGACGGGACAAAGCTCCACACGACTGAAGAAATCAACTTCTATTAAACGTCCTCATGCTAACTACAAAGTTGTCTGACACCAGGATCATAGAAATTTTTTAAAAAATGGTACCCTTGAACCCATCAATACAGACCCTTTCAATAAAGGTCCACTTTCCTTTAAAGCCTTATATTTCTGTTATATATGTAAACAAAACAAAACAAAAAACGAAACAAAACAAACCTAAACGAGCATACTTAATGTTCATCCCGGTCAAGACTCTTCCCATTTAAGACCCACTAATTAACGATATTTAGAGGTGTTTATGACAGGTTTCACGGTCATTGAGTCTCTCCCAGGCAGGACGGTTCCTGATCACAGGATGGAGCACCCGGACTCCTCCTGTCCCTGGCCGTCATCCAGAGCGGACAGAAAGCGGTGTTGGTAGTCGCTGAGGACGATGTCTCCCTGGTGGACCCAGATGTCCCGGTCCCCGGCCATAGCTCTCTTCAGATTTCTTTCAGGAATCAGCAGCTCAATGGCGCAGTCCACCTTGCCCACATCCTCCATGTAGGAGCCCAAGCGGCCCCAGTTGTTGTCCAAGATCTTCTTTCGGCCCTCCGCTGGGTTCAGCGTGGTCAGGTACACCCCTGTCACACACAACACAGCACGGGTATCAGCGTTGTCAGGTACACCCCTGTCACAACACAGTGCTAACCTATACGCCGAATGCAAGCATATGCGCGCAAGGTCGCCCTTACAAGCACACACGCGCATCAAATATCTATCACACACACACACACACACCACACACACACACACACACACACACACACACACACACACGTAACGCTCTTCCTCCATCCCCACCCCAACCCTTCCCCATCGCGTCCTATTTTGAAACTCCTTTAGGAACGGCCACTTCTAGAGCAGTTTTTAACGGACATGTAGTAACAATGACCGAACACACTTCCTTTCTTTTTCTTCTTCAGATATTTCGCCAGTGACTGTCAGAAGGTCGGATACCTGCCCTGTCAGTGTTCACAGCATGGGTAAGCCTGCAGGTCAGATGCCTGCTGAGTCTTGTTATTGTCAGTTAGCTGGCATCTTTGCCAGCCCTTGTCACCTGGTCTGTTCGGCCCTCCATTGGCTCAACGTGCTCAGGTCCACGCCAGTCAGGACAAATCGCGTTTCGTACTCGAAAACAAACTAAAAAAAACAAACAAACAAACAAACAAAACGAAAAAAAAAAAAAAAACCCTCATCCTTTATGATTTCGTATATTCTGCATAGTACATTGTGCATAGTACATTGTGAGGACCAGTCCGCAAGCAGAAATCTGTGTTCTTCACTGCTAGGACACATTCACTATTGACCTGTGTGTTCTCCACTGCTAGGACACATTCACTATTGACTTGTGTGTTCTCCACTGCTAAGGCACATCCACTATTGACCTGTGTGTTCTCCACTGCTAGGACACATTCACTATTGACCTGTGTGTTCTCCACTGCTGAGGCACATCCACTATTGACCTGTGTGTTCTCTACTGCTAAGGCACATTCACTATTGACCTGTGTGTTCTTCCGCTGCTAGAGCACATCCACATTGACCGCACACTAATGCCTGACGCTTACGCAAATTGGTCAGGCCTGTGATCCTATAACGTACCTTGTCCATAGAAGGCATCGGCGTTTCACCCAGAGGGCTTTCTCGATTAGCCAGAACTTTGTGATTTGTCTCCGGGGCCCTGTCTTCACTCGTGTAATGGTACACTTTCAACATCGGTTCACCTGGTCGATTGTCGCTGCTGTTGAACACACACACACACACACAACACACACACACACACACACACACACACGCGCGCGCGCGCACTCACGCAATTGTGGGGACAAAAGCACGAAGCATACAAAACACACGCACACACACACATATCATGCCACACACACACACACACACACACCCACACACACACACACATTATAAAGTGAGGTTGGTAATCTTCACTTGAACGTAGCTAATCTGTGTTCTTGGAAAACTGCAAGACAAAGAACAGAAAAGGTTTGCCGTTGAGGAGTGCTTATGCGCAATCGAACTTGGACCCCTCAACCGTTTCTGCGCCCTAGTTTCAAGAGCGATTCTTGGCAGCCGCGCTGTGGCATGCAGTTGTGTAGAATTCCCATGCCGTAGGCCTGCGTGCAAACACTGCCCATCTGCGTCAACCGAAAATGAAACCACGACGTTTCGCTGAAGGCTGGCAACGTTGAAGAAAGGCTAACAGCCGCCAGTGCATCACGACAGAGGTCTCGAACGAATCAACATGTAATTTTAGTAACTCTCTCTCTCTCTACCTCTCTCTCTCTCTCTCTCTCATCTGTATGCCGCGGAAGGAAAAAAGATAAGTCCCCCCCGAAAAGGAAAATCCAAAAACTGACAACAACACAAACGACAATGAAAGACACAAATTGTCCAGACGTTGGTTATCCATGCATGCACGCACATACACACCACGAACATGACGTCTTTCCTCGCACACAACTGCATCCACTCCATACACATAAGGCGCAAACAAAGATCAATTTCGATTTCATCCCCTCCTTAATCTTTTAAAATCCCATGGGGGTTCTTTACTCTGGCATCAATCAAAGCTTAAATATTTCATAATCTGTGATTCTTTCAGCTGGTGCAACCAGTCAAGCACGCCTATTGAAAAGTCACTATGTAATGTTGCAGATTTACTCACTGCAAGTGTCCACACACACTCTCTGTGGTGTCCGAAACTGGCTTCCTCTGTGCGGGGATCCCATACTGCCCATTACATATCACAACTACTGGTGGCGGCGACAAACTCTTTTTGCCCAACCTGGATCTTCCCGCGGATCGGAACTTGGCCCGGGAACGCGCGCGCGCAGCCCCCGGCATCCACCTTAGTGCCCGATCTCCAGTCTCTTCTTTCTCTCACCGCACGGGGAGTCGGCCCAGCTATAACAAACAGATAAACATCGAGTTCAAAACACTGC